>LOJH01012372.1:9711-25659 GCA_001685095.1 Ellobius talpinus
CTCTTTGAGCTTTTCTCCAAATATTGCTGTTGATATATTGATTGTGGGTTTGTCATATACAGTCATTATTATGCTGAGAAACGCTCCCTCCAGTCCAACTCTCAGAGTTTTGTCATGTATCCATGTGGGATTTGCCAAAGACCTTTTCTGCATCTATTGAGAGATAATGTGAATTTTGTTCCTAAGTCCGTGGATATTATTTATTACATTTAGTGTCTTTCATATGTCATCCCTGAATCTCCAATATAAAACCATCTTGATTGTGGTGGGTGATCTTTTTGATATGTGCCTGTGTTCTGTCTGCTAGTATTTTATTATGGATTTTTACATCCATGTTCATCAGGGTTACTGGTCTGTGGTTTTGTTTTGTTTTATGTTTGTTGTGCCTTTACCTGGTCTACGTAGAAAGATTTTGGAAATGTTTCTTTGTTCTTTTTTTCAGTAATTGAAGAAATATTCATTGCAGATTTCCGTTGAGAAATAAGGTGTGTTACTTTTGTTTATGTTCCCTTTGTTTAACTCTATGAGGCTGTGTTACTGTGCCTGTCTACAACACCTGATGGGGAGCTAAATGGCGAATAGTGAGGCACAAGTGAGGTTGACAGGTGAGGTTGACAGGCAGAGAGTATAAATGGAAGGAGAAAGGAGGAAGAAGAGAAGAAGCAAAAGAACAAGAGAGGAGGAGACTGGGGCCCAGTCACCTAGCCACGCAGCCAGCCATGGAGTAAGAGTCAAAGTAGGACATACAGACGTAACAAAAAGAAAACTCCCAGAAGCCAAAGGTACTTTGGATAATTTAAGTTAAGGAAAGCTGTCCAGAAACAAGCCAAACTAAGGCTGGGCATTCATTACTAAGAATAAGCCTCCGTGTATGATTTATTTGAGAACTGGGTGGCAGCCCACCCCAAAAAAGAAAAAAAGTAAAACATCACACAGCAGATTTCCTTTGAATGTCTGATAGAATTTGGCAGGAAATCCATCTGGGCCTCTTGTTGTTGTTGTGGTTTTGTTTTGTTTTGTTTTTGATAGAAGGATTTTTATTGCCATATCAAAGTCCTTATTTGTTATGGGTCTATTGACAATATTAATCTCTTCTTGCTTTAACTGGTGGTTCTGATGAGTCTAGACAAAGTCAACAAATGCGCAGGTGGATGGATTGAACTAGAAAATATTACACTGAGAGCCGAAAGCTGCATGTTTTCTTGTGTTTGTACAACCTACCTCTGAGTGTTTAGATGCGAGTGTGTAACCCGGAGTAACCAAAGAAACCAGGAGAGTAAAAAGAAGTGGGGCAGGGGGCAGTTCAAGAGACAGGGCTAATAAAACGCAAACTGAATGAAAAGGAAACATGGGGAAGCTAACCAGGTGAGGGAGAAGAAAGAAGGAAGGATAACGCTAAGGATGCTTGGTGGGAAACCGTAAGGAAACACTGTTTCGTGATTACTTGAAAGTACTTATATGACTTAGGGTTTTATTGCTGTAATGAGACACCATGACAATGGCAACTCTTACAAAGAAAAATATTTAATTGAGGCTGGCTTATAGTTTCAGAGGTTTAGTCCATTATCATCGTGATAAGAAGCATTGCGGCATGAAGGCAGACGCGCTGGAGAGGGAGCTGAAAGATCTACATCTGGACTGGCTAAGAGTTCTACATCTGCAGGCAGCAGGAAGAGCAACTGAGGCAGGCTTGAGCTTCTGAAATCTCAAAGTCCACCCTCCAGTAGCACACTTCCTGCAACAAAGTCACACCTATGCCAACAAGACCACACCTCCTAATTGTGCCTCTCCCTAGGGACCTATGGGGGCCATTTTCATTCAAAGCACCACAATATGTAACATGTGTAAGCACAAGCACAGACACGTGCATTGATAAAGTAGCTATACCACTTGAAGTGATAACACTCCCTACAAAGAGCCACAGACTGTCTAACACAAAACCCCACTGCTGGCATAGGAAACCTCCCTTCAAATTATTGGTTCTAGGAGTCCAGGAGACCCCGAAACAAGATAGCCATTGTTTTCTCCTTGGTTTTCTCCCAGATCTTGACAGTAAGACCCTTTTACTGAAGACACCATACACGCACTTCAGACACAGGAGATGGAGAACCTGACTGGTTATCCAGCCACAAGGAGTCATGCACATATAAGCAACACCAAACTGATTCCAGACTTTATTCCTATGTACAAAACATGTGTGTCTATCTGTATCTGTCAGTGCATGCGTGTGAGTGAGAGAGGGAGTGTGTAACGTGATAACTGAAGAAGATTAATCATGAATTTGAAAGGGAAGCAAGGGACACATGAGAGGAGCAGTAGCTGGAGAGGGAGTGGAGAAAATGTAAGCACAGGACTTCCAGGAGCTGAGGAAAATATGATGAACTCCGTTTTCCTTTGCTGTGGCCTTTCACAAGTTAAAGAGATAGCAGGATTGCTGGAGACAGACACGAGCTGCCAAGTCCAGAAGTAATATTCAGAAGTCATTTCAGGCTCGTACATTTGAATCTGTGCTAAATAAACAGTAGTCAATGCATGCACAATATTTTGCATTAGAGTGTGGTAGAGAGATCATTGTGATTTGGAAGTGTTCTGCACTCAGTGGATTACCTCTGGGGAAACAACTCATCACTTCTGCCACAGTAAACACAGCAAAGGGTGTTGACTCATGGCTTTCTATTGAGTCCTTTGTTTCATATGGAAAAAGATGAATTTGAATTCTGGGACATTGTTAAAATATGATTTCAGATTCCTAGGGAAACGCTGTAGGACTGCTGAACTACCTCTAACTACTGACTGGTTTTGCCACATCACAAATCTAAACTAAAAAAAGAAACTCAGAAAAAAATGCAGTTGAGATGGTTACATTGACATTAAACCTCAGTGCAAATACTCTTGTCATTAAATTATGAAATATACTATAAAAAGGTGAACTTAGAATTTCATTCTCACTATCACTTTACCAAAGTAATAACTCTACAACAATGGGAGGGGTGCAGAGTCCCAGTCTCTAAAAAGGAGAAAAAGAGCCTAGTCCCAACTGATGCATCTACAACACAATTCCTGCACCTAAGGCTCTGGAAGATTGTGGAAGACGGCGTGGAAACATAGTAAGAGTTGGGGGCATAGGAAGTTTGCTGCAAGACTTGGTCTCCTGGATGTAAGAAGCTGCACTATGAAGTCTCCACAACATCTCTGCCTAAACATGAACTGGGCAAGGACAATACCAACAGACAAGCTAAAACAAAGGAGGCTTCAGTCTTCCACAAAGATTCATAGGTAACAGACACATGTAGGAGGGGTGTGACCTTCCCCAGGGAGGAGCACACCAATTGTTTATTCAATACCAAGGGTCAGCCGTGATAACAGGCATATAAGTAACATTAAAGCAGGAGATATACACATCTCTCTCTGTCTCTGTCTCTGTCTCTCTGTGTGTGTGTGGTGTGTTTAAAAAAAGGCCATAAATTTGAAAGCAAGGTGGGTTATAGGAGAAGCCTTGGAGAAAAGTTAGGAGAGGGAGAAGATGATGTAATTATATTACAAACTTTAAAAAAATATTTTAAAAAGTAGATAATGATGTTCTTCTTTGATACAGAAATCTTTGGAAATGCTATGCACGTAGATGAGGTTAGAAGTTGGTTTGAAGTGCTTAAAAAAAGGAACACAATATTTAAATGAGACAAACGGCTCTGAGAGTTAATGGAAACAGATGGATAGCAATTAGAGAACACGAAGCATGAAACACTGCTGCAAATAGTTCCCTCCTGGAGAAGGGCAGGATGATCCAAGCCTGGGAACAGGCAGGCCTAGACAGAATCCCTGCTCCAGCTTGGTTCAGCCTTTACTACTAAGTGAAAAAGGCAAACGGGCTTTAAAGTGAAGCAAAGCAACATACGAGATGTGGCCAGATGCACATCACCTCCGTGACTCAGTTTCCATATAATTATATAATTAGTCCTCTCTCTCTCTCTCTCTCTCTCTCTCTCTCTCCTTCCCTCCTGCTCTCCTCATCATTGGCTCTATTCACATCTACACTAAAAGTTGGGATTTGCTTTCTAGCTTCGCCATTCTTTTCTTATTTATTTATTTTTAAGGAGTGTCCCGAGTGTCTCTCACAACTGCAATCTTGTAGATTAGAGGAAAATAAACAAGCATGAAAGGATTAGGAGGGGCGCTGGCTTCTGAGATTTAATATCCCCCTGGCTGAGAATTTTAGAAAAGCTACATAAAACAGGACAAATTTCAATATGGCTTCTAGATTTACGGAGTATTTTATAAATGCAGATGGCTAAGCTGGAGTCACAGCTCAGGAAAGCACACCCAGCTGGATGATTGGATGAGCTGAGAAGAAAGAGTAGTTTTGTGAATAGTGTCATATGATATACTGTGGTTGTGTTTAATTAGGTTGCGCTGTGATATTCAAAATGATGCTCACAACTTTTGTTTCTATTTTCTTGTTTTGTATTAATCTTTTGAGAATAGCACATGAACTAAGAGGCTTCATCATGGTACCAGCACATATCTGTCCCAACCCTTTAGTCACTTTCATTCCCCTTCCCTCGAGCGTGCCATTTCCAGCCAGTGTGTCCTTCCAGAGACTATCATTTAACGGCAACAAGTGTTGGATAGGAGTTGCTCCACAGGCTTCAGAATCTAAAATATGTATCTTGACCATTAGAAATCTAACTGAAATCATGTTATGTCAAATAAGATAAATGCTGCAAGAAACCGTACGCACAAAGAATAAAAATACAAAGAAAATTTATAACAAATACATATATATCTTAAAGCAGAAAATATACACATAATGAATATTGTATACCTTAAGGTTGAATATTAAATCAGATAATTTCATCACTGATAAAATAAAACAGATAATAGAAATGCACCTACATATGCTAATGGGCATTGAATATTCTTCGGGAATTTAGACCAACGCCTAAGTTTCTTTCAGAGTATAAATTTTCAAAAACACGCAAAAAAATAAATGATGCCAATTGTTAAAGAACTTTTGTTTTCCTGGATGGAAACTTAGGTGATTTGTTTAAGTAGTGATGGTATAAAAAAAAAAGGCAAAAAGAAAAGCGATGTTATTTGGATTACTGTGGACAGATGTCAATAGCATCAGGTGACACTAGGGAAGCTCTACAGTGCCACCAGTTCTCATGAAGTGAGCCATCAGCTAATGCAGTGTCTGCAATGAGACATTGCGCTGTGGGGTCCTCGCTGAGAGAGTCTCGCTCTCTTCGCTGCCCTTGTTGGGTCCTGTACAGGGGATTGTTGCTACCTTAAGAGATCTTCTTGTCCCTGGCTGCTTCTCCTACTCTGTTTTAGAAATTCCCTCTAACATTAGCCATAGTTCAGCTCTCAAGGCAAAAGCCCCTCCTTCTCACCACAGTCGCGCTCCTCTGACTTCAGAAAGCCTTTTCGTAGGCATAAGCATTCCTCAGTCATCAATCTGCTCCGCTTGAGTGTCCCCTAACCCGCATGTTTACAGACTATTGTAGAATCATTGCTGCATCTTTTCCAATCTGATAGCACATGCTTTCCTATGTAGTTTCAGTTTTACACTTATTATTGCTGTTATTGTTTTTGTTGGGGCTGTTTGTAACCTATTACCGAGCAATATAAGAAAAGATATATTTACAAGCAACACAGCAGTCGTTAAAAAAGGGTGTTTGTTATGTGGTATTGAAGAGATATATCAGTCATATTAGGAAAAATTTATGAGATAGTTTATCATTTTCACAATGTTTATTAATCTTGAATGCTGGAGAATAATATACAACAAATAGCCCTGGCCTGTTAATCTGTGGAACTGAGTTTCAGCCACTGTTCTCACCCATCGCAGCGGTGGTATTTCATTATTATGCACCTAAATTACATTTATCATGCTCATGCTAAGCCTGACTCGACAGTTTCCAACCAACAGAAACAACCTCTATTTTCACCTGTGGTTTTTTTAAGGCATGTTAAGCTAAAGTCATTTTCTAATGTTTTTAATCTTACAAATGCAAGGTTCTTTTTTCAGACACAAAGTCAAACTAAATGTTATCTCTGCCCTCAGGGACATTTCAATCCAGCTGAGGAAATGAAACAAATTATAATAATCCAAATTTGATTACCGGCTGAACATGGTCTAAGTTTTCCATTCCCTTTGGTTGTACAATTAAACTACAAAGAGCGTGTGAGTAGGAATATTACCTGACTAAAGCAGCCCAGACCCCATTATCATCAGCATGGAGTCAGCATGGCGCATGTCCCTGTCTTCTTTCACTCAGGCAGCCTAGGACATGTGCCATGAAATGTCCTAAGAGCTTTCTCTTCAGTGATTATTTATAGACATTAGTATGTACTTTTACAGGTAGAGAAAGTTGGACTCAGTGAAGCTAAATTCTTCAACCAGAGACTGAAACTAGATCCTTCTGAGCTTTATGACGCACTAATCTTTTCAATAAAACATAGTTGTATTCCTCCGTGGTATCAGTGATGACAGAATCATTGTACCTTCAAGTCTAGTAAGTAGTATAAACAACCTCTTAGATGTTTCCCTAGCAGCAGTGGAAGCTCATCAGTACAGTGTGTACAAACTCTTGCCTCTTCTCCACTGACAAGGAAAGCATCCCTCAAATAAGTGAGAATGAAAAAGAGTTGATTTCCGCTAATAGTGACTGTTGACAACAGTGTTTTGAGATGGATTCTGAAAATGTATTTAAAATCAGTAAAAAATAATAATAATAATTGCTGTATTTACTATGGGCAGAGGAAGCATGAGTCATTGCACATCTTCACCTCTAAACCAGAGTACCCCGGCAAGCACAATAGACCGACAACATCGTGTTTTTGATTTACTACCTCTACATGTTTTGCTACAGTGCATGTTATGATCTACTACGCCTCTTTGCCTCTCTCATAAGATCCTAATTCTTCTACTTTTGCTTATATTGACTGCTTCAAACAGTTGTTTCAATAATCACTGAGGGACACATTTTTAAACTATTTGATTTGTTATCTTTACAGAAATGACTGCAGTCGTGATTTTGAATAGTCAGGTATTATATGAGCCTAAAGAACCTAACTTAATGTATAGGAATAAAAAGAAATTTATAGCCCCAAAGAACTGAGTTGTGGTTGCCATAGTAACCTTAGCCATGAACGTTAAGCTTGAGAAGGTAGAAAGCTCACCCATAATAGTGCAGAAACATGGCTTTTTCATGCTTAATAAGCCAGATATATTATATATCATAATTGGGTCCAATAAATTACTCCTGTGGAGGAAAGAAACCCCTAAGATGGTAAATCAGCAATTTTTAAGGGTTGACTAGCTTCTTCAAAATGTCCTGTGAGCAGAAAAAATTATACTTCCACTGCAAACTATCTATTGATATCTGTGTAATAAAAGAAGTGAACATAAACATATAAGTATATAATACACTTGAAAATAAAGACAAATTTATTTCATGAACCTTGAGAGCTGTTAAGGGCCCTCGAGACCAGCCAAAGCAGAAGTCTGTTGAGTGGCTCACCTAATAGACTGAAGCCAGCCTTAGCTGAATCTCCAATCCAGATCAGGTTTTCTCACCACACAGCCCCCCTTAAAGATTGCGGTGTTATTACAAGATTGTTTCTTTGAGCCTACTATATGCCCTCTCTTTGCTCCCCAGAATGACACAGAGTAAAATTAATCCCCATAATATCATTTGACAGTCCTTTCAAGTATTTGAAGACAGCCCTTAAGGTATTTTTTCCACTGCCCTGATTCCTCACGTTAACTTTGTCTGTGTTCCTCCAACATTTTCAGTAGATCAAAGTTCTCTGACACCCCAGTGTCCAATGACCATGTTACAGGTTGTAAATGTCCCTTTTGAATTAAAAGGGAATGGTTGCCAAATGGAGCAAAGGCTGTTGGACGTGCTCATTAGATTCCCCAAATTGGACCAATGGGACCTGATGACAGTCTCTGAGAAAGGGATCCACATTTTCTGTAACAGTCTTATGAAACATGCAGTCAACTAACCGCTCCAGATTTGTTTCAAGTGACCTGGCTTGCTGGTTGGTTTTTGTGTTCATTTGTTTATAATTTTGTGTCTAGGCTGTACATTTTACTCGTGTTAAATTTCTTCTTGTAGCCTGGAATTTAGCCTTGAATTTTGGGTTGCAAAATAAAGTTTTGAAATTTGAGTCCTCTTTTGCCGAGTTTTACAATCCAGTTATGAGAGACCCAATTTAGCATGTGTGAGGCCCTGGGCTTAACTCACATTGTAATTTAAAATAAAATCAAATAACGGTTATTGTCTTAGGGTTATCATTGCTGTGAGGAAATACCATAGCCAAAAACAACTTGGGAAGAAAGAGCTTATTTCAATTACACTTCTAGGTAACAATCCATCCCTGAGGGAAGTCAGGACAGGAATTCAAACAAGACAGGAACCTGGAGGCAGGAGTTGATGCCAAGACCGTGGAAGGTGCTCCTTATTGATTTGCTCTTCCTGGCTTGCTCAGCCATTTTTCTTATAGAACCCAGTATCATCAGCCCATGGATGGCATCACGCACAATGGGCTGGGCCCTCCTCTATCACTCACTAATTAAGAATAAGCCTTCTAGCTGGTTGTTATGGAGATATTTTCTCATTTGAGGTACCCTCCTTTCAGATAACTGTAGCCTGTGTCGAGTTGACATAAAACTAGCCAGTACTTCTAGGACTGTAGTTCAGCTAGTAAACTGTTAGCCTAGCATGCATGAAGCTCTAAGTTCATTTCACACCATCACATAAAACTGGAGATGCTGGTATCTAGCAGCATCTGGGATGTGGAAGCAAAAGGATCAAAAGTTGAAGGTCATACTTGACTAATTTGAGGCCTTCCTCTAAAAGAAAAAAACAATCAAAGCCCAAATTTAGTAATTGCATCTTTTATTTTCAATTACGTAACTGTTGATCAGAATACATTTAGGGAGAGAACTCTCTAGTTTTCTATGGTTGCTTGTACTCTAGATTGAAGCAGAGATCTGGCTGATACATTTATTTTCATTTTATGCCTAAATACTTTTTTAAGCCTATAAAACAACAATCATATATAAACTTTAAAACTACCTATAAGACTTACAGTAACTGTTATCTTTGTTTTATAGATGGTAATAATTGAAAGATTGAATAGATTTCAAATGGTGCAGTTAAGCCTAAATATAGCCCCATTTTCCCCTTGTCTATTACTATACCTTCCAGTTAGGACTACGCTCACTTTGAAGGAAAAGACCACAGAACACACTCATTCCCTAATTCATTATGCCATTGAGAGTCCCATAGTATCAGGAAGAAAGCAAGATCCTCGAGGTCTTTCAAATGATGCGTTGATTTAAATCAATGCCTCTATGTTTTTTTATTTGAGGTAGTTCATTTATTCAAAATCATTTTTATAAACTTAGATTCCTAATTTTTCAAAAAGAATATGGCATCAACTACATGCCATATTCCACTTTAGAATGTCTCAGAAGAAGGATGTCTAGCTTTTTACCAGAATTTTTTAGATCTGATTTCCTAATTACATTTTTAATGGTCTTTGATTTTCTAGCAAGAACAAGCTAGCCAAGAATATGGACGTGAATATTCCATGCTATGGAAAAAATCACTGTGTTGATTGAGGCTGACCAGATGTTTTCATCTCTAATGTAAGTGAGAAAAGCAGGGAAATATGTTCCTAGTCCATATATTTCCTATGGATAAAGCATTGGCAGCTTCACCTGGGATTGGAATGGGCTTTGGAAAAGTAAAACATTATTCAGTGAAGTGTGGTTATTACTCTTCCAGACATGTACATTAGAGTGGTTATTCCACATGGTAGAAATTTTGACAATATATACACAAGTTATCAAATTATCATGATATTGTTAGGGTAGTGTGTCTTATATCTACTAAGGATTGGGTGACATGGATTATAAAAAAAATTGAACTCTTACACATCAAAATAAGCTTCAGGAAACCTCCTGTTTTTTTCTCATATTCTGGAATCAATATCATGCAGGAAATGCTAGAGCGGCAACAGCAACATCAAATACCATGTTTCCTCCTGTTGGTTTTATGACACACCTTATGTGTTTTATTTAATTCAAGTCTCTCCCAGCGGTTGTGCGAGACAGTTGATGAGAAAGAAGAGAAAACTGGGGTTCTCCGAGAGTCAATTACTGCCTAGTGAAGAGACTAGATAGGAGCATCAGTGCTCTGAGACAAAACAAAACAGACTTCCTTCAACTTAAAATATTGCATTCTTTTTACTGTATTATAGCCATGAGGAAAATTACAGTTTCTCTAGAATTTCCATCAGAAGGATACAAAGGAGAGTGAGAATCAGAGGTTAATAGCAGTATATGTCTGAATAAGTGATAGTAGACAGACCTAAATAGCAAGGAAAACATAGCTTAAAGAAATGTTGTACAGAAGGCTTGGGTGATAAGAATTCTCCAGTAACAAGGATGTCAATGACTCAGCCTCCAAAAATTGCCCTTTCTCTCAATTGATATGGAGCCTATGAGGAATTTCATAGCTGGATAGGACCTTTGGTTTCTGAGAAGTATTTCAATGGCCTTTGTAAGTTAGGTGGAGAAAGGCCTCAGATAATGAGAAAAAAAGTACCAATCTTCTTTCTCTCTTTTTCTCTTTCTTTCTTTCTTTCTTTTTTTTGTTTTTTTGGGTTTTTTTTTGTTTTTTGAGACAGGGTTTCTCTGTAGCTCTGGAACTACCTCTGTAGACCAGGCTGGCCTCTGCCTCCCGAGTGCTGGGATTAAAGGCGTGCACCACCACAACTCGGCCTATTCTTATTTCTTAAAGTCTGAAGAAAACAACATTTGTGTTTGCCAAATATTGTGCTTGGTACCTTTGGAAGGATTATACATTCTCTTCCTACTCCTCCTGAAAAATCATGAGGCCTAGTTTGACCAATGATCAGAAGTGATTGCATAAGCGCTGGGAGTGTGTGCTTTGTCTTGTCTCTCTCTGCCAAGAGAGCAGAACACGTTGAATGGGTACAGTTTCTTCAACCTGTTTTCTGAAGATAAGAAAACACGAAGGAGTGTTATAAGAAACCTGTAGTAAGCATCTACCGTGTGTGGGAAAGATGTTTGTAGTGTAGCTAATGTGTTGGGTTGTTTGTGATTGCAAAATAACTCTTCCTTCTTCTGTGTGCTTACCCTAAAGAATCAGAGAGACACACATCAAATCTCATAGCATTTCTTTGTAAAACCAGACAAAGAAAAGACAAGGGAAGATTGGGGAGATGGCTCCATGGGCAAGGCTTGCTTGCAAGGACAATGACCCGAGTTTGAATCCCCAGAATACCTGTGAAGTACAGTAGCTATATCTGTGCTCCTACAGCGTCTTCTTTTTCCCCATTGCTGGGAGAAAGTACTCCAACAAAATCAACTCGAGAGGAACAGGGTTTATTCTGTCTTACAACTCAAGGGCGCGTTACATTGTGGATAAACGTCAAGGCAAGAGGAGCCTGAAGTAACTGATTCAATTCAGCCACACACAGAAAATAAGGAGCGGTGACTGAGAACGGGTTCTCAGGGTCCTCAGTCGCTTCCTCCATTTACGTGATCCATGCTCTCAGCCAAAGGTTGATGGCTTGCTGTTTTGTGGGACTCCTGACAGTGGGAGCAGGGGTGTCTCTGAATCTTTTGCCTGCTCTTGGCACTCTTTTCCTCCTGCTGGATTGCCTCGCTCAGCCTTGATGGGAGGGCTTGTGCCTGGTATTATTATATACTGTTGTGCCGTGTTTGGTCGATATCCATGGGAGGCCTGCTCTTTTCTGGTGGGAGACAGGAAGGGGAGTAAATCTGGAGGAGAGGGGAGCTGGGGAGAACTGGGAGGAGTGGAAAGCTACAGTGAGAATGTGTTGTAGAGGCAAAAAATGAATGGTGCTATTCACAGTGGGTGGGACTTCCGAGCTCAACTGACACAATCAAGACAATCTCCACAGTCAAACCTAGAGGACAGTCTCCTTCCTTCTAGATAATTCTAGAATCTGTGACATTGACAAAAGACACTGGTGCACACGTCCAGCAAGATAGAAGGCAGAGATAGAATTTTTAGAAGCTAATGAGCCAGATAGCCTGACCTAACCACTTGCAAACCTCACATAGTTTGTTTTAAGGTATAAGGCAAGAACAGGCACCAAAGTTGTGCGCTGTTATCCACAATCATTGACACATAAACATGTTCACATCCTATATGTATAAAGACTTGAAAGACAATTGGGTAATATTTTTAACATTATAGAGCAATACCTTAGACTCTAAGAATTGGAAGGCTTAGATGGATTAAAAATAGTTGTATGCATATAGTACAAATAAGCATAAAATTTTTACTTTGTATACCATTGATGCCCAATAATTACTGCCAAATACAGCGATACTAGTATTCTCTAGGAGCAAAACATGCCACAAAACAAGCATACATGCACACACATACACACACCCACACATGCACAAACACACACATAAATACATTTTAAGTGAAAAATTATTTCTTACAGTTTCCTTTGGTTCTAAGGATCTATAAATACTCCAATTACATTTGAGAGTAGTTTAAGAATGACAAAGTTGTAGGCTTCCTGAGAGCTAATGAGCCTATTTCCCTTAAAATTTAATCTGCAAATTTTTTTTGCAGAAAATTTTCTTATATCCCTAAGCGAATGCCTTTGATAATGGTCATTAACTATAGCTCTGTGTGTGGGGGCATGCATGTTTGTATTCTCTATTTCAAGAATAGCTTTTTGTATTATAATCTTATTACTGTAATTGAAAACCTTCATTTCTTTATTTAAGACTATGGGATAAGGGCCCAGAGAATTGGCTTGGGGGTTCAGAGCAGTTGCTGCTCCTGCAGAGGACTGCAGTTGGGATCCGAACATACACACTGGGCGGTTGACAGCCAGCTTGTAACTTCAGCTCCAGGGGACCCTCTTCTGTTCTCTAAAAGCACCCACATATATTAGCGCACATGCGCGCACACACACACAAGTAAAAATTAAATGTTGAGAAAAAAGACTATGAGATGATTAGACACCAAACATATTTCTTTTAGAATTAACTTCGACAACCTATGTTTGTAGATTCTCTAACCTATATCTATACACAGAAGTTATGTATATTACAACCATGTATATGACAATCTATATATTACAAACCATGAAGACTTGTTTCCTCTAGCCTAGTATGCCACTTTCTATAATTTTAAAGTTTTCTACCCAGGGCACAGAAGGATTCCTATGAAATTACTAATATTTCAGGCAATAGTGGATGATATTAAGACCAGAACGATAAAATTTCCTACATAAGCTGTGTTCTGAAGAGATGTTTCCAGATGGCTAAAAATGTAGAAGAAAGCAACCCAAACTAAGAACACACCTGGTTGCTAGTTGTCTTAGGGTTTTATTGCTGTGAAGAGACACCATGACCACAGCAACTCTTATAAAGGCAAACATTTAACTGGGGCTGGCTTACAGCTTCAGAGGTTGAGTCCATTACCTTCATGACAGCATGCAGGCAGACATTGTGCTGAAGGAGGAGCTGGGAGGTCTAAATCTTGATCCACAAGCAGCAGAGACAACTCTGTCCCACACTTGGCATACCTCAGCACAGGAGACCTCAAAGCCCAGGGACATACTTCCTCCAACAAGGCCATACCCACTCAAACAAAGCCACACCTCCTAATAGTGCTGCTCCCTGTGGGAACCATTTTCTTTCAAACCACTACACTAGCTCATTGCTCGCTCTCTCTCTCTCTCTCTCACTCACTCACACAAACACACACACACACACACACACACACACACACACACATCATACACATGCACATTCCTGAATCCCAAAAACCCCCAGTACAAGATCATCTTTTAGAGCTGGTTGTGGATCATCCCTGGGCCGATCCTGGACCCTTCTCTTCTATACATGTGGTGTAGGAGATCCTTCTGTATTTGTGTTGCTCTCATTTGTTATTAAAGAAACTGCCTTGGCCTAGTTGATAAGGCGGAACTCAGGTAGGTGGGGAAGACAGAACAGAATTCTGGGAAGAAGGGCAGAGTGGCAGACGCCATGAATCTCTGGCCTGAGATGGACATAGGTTAGAATCTTGCCAGTAAGCCACAGTCACATGGTGATACACAGATTTAATAGAAATGGGTTAATTAAGATATGAGAGTTAGCCAATAAGGGACTGGAGAAAATGGGCCAGGCAGTAATTTAATTAATACAATTTCTGTGTGATTATTTCTGGTATAAGCTAGCTGGGTGGGAAGGAACAAAGAGGCCCCGCGCTCAGGCCCTCTCTCCTTCAACATACATGTGCTCAGAGATAATACACAGGTTGAGGTACATCTATAGATGACTTTCTAGGTTAAATCACTCAAGGATTTAAACACTAGCTACAGATGAGCAGTTCCTAAATCTTTCTCTCTAGTCCCATCTCTTCTCAAAACTCTAGGATCATAAACTTAGCTTAAATCTAACACAAAGATTCCACCAAGTGAATTTCCTCTCAAACACTCTCTTCCCCATCTCTTTTCTATGTCAGGAAATATCAATTTCCTTTCTTTCAATGATCAGAATAAAACCTCAAAACTACTTATGCCCCATCCCTGCCTCTCATCTATTCTGCAAGGAAAGTCTATCAGTTCTGAAGACATCACCTCCATAATCAGAATAAAACCTCAAAACTATTCATGCCCCATTCCTGCCTCTCATCTATTCTGCAAGTAAAGTCTATCAGTTCTGAAGACATTGCCTCCATCTTTATTACAACCCCACTCTCTCCCCATCTTTCATCTGCATTGTTGTAGTGGTATCCTGTTGAAATCCCTTCCCTGACTGGCTTGCCCACAGTGGTCTTCTCCACACATGGAAGTGCATGGGATTTTAAAGCAGAAACCAAACCATCTCCTTCATCTGAATCTTCGTAGTAAAATCCTTGTTTCCTATCCTGCCCTTGCACAAAATATCCTTTTCCTTTTACACGTTATCCTTCTAAGTTCTTGTCTGTAGTGATATTTCATTTGTATTTTAACACACAAAGCTTGCCTGAAGATCAGAGAGTTTGCAATAGAAATCGAGCAGTAGTGGTGCACACCTTTAATACCAGCCCTAGAGAGGAATAAAAGACAGGAGGAGACAGTTCTCAGACACAGTCTCATTCTGAGATTCCTAGAGGCAGGATTGCTATTTTCAGACTACACCAGAGCTAAGAGCCAGTGGCTGGCTGTTTTGCTTTTCTGACCTTCAGGTTGAACCCCAACATCTGTCTCTGGGTTTTTATTAATGGTGCTCCTTGTGTCACTCAGTCTTATTGCCCTCAGTCACTGCCTCCACCTGATCTTCAGTGAGGAGGTACAAAGGCATCTCAGGACATGCACTGTGGTTTTTCTGCCTGGAAGGGTCCGCTTCTCAGTTATCTTCAAGTTTAAATCAAATTCCACTTAATATGCACACCATAAAAAATAGTATCCAACCCTCCGGGAGAAGCATGGAAGCTGGATGCATGTGACCTAGGCTGGTCAATGTTATTATACAGTCCACCTGTGATAGCATAACTGTCCTTGGAGGTCCCACAGAAATCAAGAAAGTATTAAAATCCATTAATCAAATAGATGGGAAATACATCCCAGAGGTATCTACTCATCCTACTTGGTCATAGTTTAAGTTCTTCCAAGTTAAATTAAAGTTAACCCGCACAAGAAAGCATTTATTTGATGCTAAGTAAAACTTGAACAAAATTGACACCATTTGAGAGAATTATCACAAACTGATTAGTGAGTTATAATCTTAGAATTTGACTGATGTTCAATGTGGTCCAGTTTCCTAACTCTCCTAGATATTATCTTTTTTTTTATTATTAAAAATTTCCACCCCCTCCCCCCATTCCCCCTCTCCCTCCCTTTTCAGTCCAAAGAGCAGTCAGG
>LOJH01012373.1:0-25659 GCA_001685095.1 Ellobius talpinus
TAACTCACAAACCTATGAACACCTGATTTTCGACAAAGGAGCTAAAAGTATCCATTCTGAAAGCTAATTACAGCACCTCTATTAGCAGAAGAAATTAAACAATAGAAAATAGTCAGCTGAGAACGCCTGCAATCTGAGCATTCTGGAAGCTGAGACAGTGGAATTGCCATGAGTTCCAGGCCCATATGGGTAACACAGTGAGACTCTTGTCTCAAAAAATAATGAGAAAAGAATAAGATAAATTATTGAAGATCACCAGTTTCATGAGGACAACTTGCCATGTTTTAAAGTAAGAAGAATGTAGCACCAGCTACCCCAATGTGGGGTACAGTGGATCCTGCCTAAAACCACAGGCTTTGTTTATCTTCCATCTTTGCCTACGTTTCTAGCACTCTCTGTCACAGCAATTGTAATATGGCCCATCACAATCCTCCAGCCTTTGATGCATAGGGATTCCTGGCTCATCCTGCAGGCTGCATTTAAACACAAACATCTAGGAGGGTATGACTGAGGGACCAGGTGAAACCCAGGAGATAGCAGGGAATCCTCATCTATTGTGTCTGACTTCTGAGATTTTTGTTTTCCTGATACATCACTTATCTTACCCTGCTAACACTGGGCTTCCATGTTAGCAATATTTTTTGAGTCAGATCATCTAGGTCTCCTTCAATTATCTACCCTTTGAGAAAAAGCATTTAAGAGAGTCAGTCCTTCTCTGTTTTGTACCAAAAAGACCACAGCTTTAGGTTTGCTGAAATGATCACATCTTTGGGTCCACTAAGAGTGAAACAAATTTGTGGTAAGGGCATTAACTGGAGATAGACATCAACAGACCCGTGAATCTTGTGAGAAAAAAAGAGAACTATCTATGCACTTCAGCTTTTTCCCAAAGATTTCCTTTTGAGTTTCAACTCTGGAAAAACTATTTTTTTTGTTTTTATCATGAAAAAGATTTATTTTGTGTGGAGATATGTGTATATATTTATGTGTGCCACTCATGCAGTGCCCTTGGAAGTGAGATGTCAGATCCCCTAAAAGTTTTAAGCGATGGTAATGTATCATGAAGGTGCTGAGATCTGAACCTATGTCCTCTGAAGAATAGCAAGTACTCTTACCCACTGAGCAAACTCTTCTGCCCCTATTTGTCTTAGAGTTTCTTGTTTTCTGAAACTTTTATTTCTATGAAGGAAAATGGAATGCTCTTATTAAGAGCCTGACATGACTTTATACATATTATAAAATGTAAATACCTGTTTCGAAGTATCGCTGTGTATTACTAATGACAGGGATATAATTCTGAGAAGTGTATCAGTCAGTGGTTTCTTCACTGTGTAAACATACGAGAGTGCACTTACTAAGACGGCTTCTTCAACATTAGCAGTGACATCTTCTGCAGCACAGTGTATTCAGTGGATGACCAAACCTCATACAACACATGACTAATTTTACAGTGGAAGATATGTTTTTTAAGCAGGTTGCATTTGTATTGAAATAATTTTTATAATTTTAGTCACACAGTTCAAAGATAAACACTTATAAAGATGATATCTATGCATGGTGATTTCTGGTAAGTATTTAAGGGAGAACTTGGGCTAGGGGTATAATGTCATGCTTTTTTATCTTTGAAGAAATGAGGATCATATGCCCTTTTAAATTCTCAAAGTACTATAATTTTGTTTCACACAGCTCATCTTTTCAACTGAGATATAATACAAGTTGGTGTGATTTAGTCATTCTGTTTTCAATATGATCAACTGTCACCAAAATACTTGAGTATTGGTTGTTCAGATGGTTCTGTGTTCAACAAAGACTGATGACCTGAGTTCCACTCTATAGTCACACATGGTAGAAAGAGAACTGACTCTTGCAAGTTGCCCTCTGATCTCCACATGCATGCCATGGCATGTATATTACACATGTACTCACCTATTTATCCACACATGTGTGAATAAATGCTTTTTTGCATGTTTGTATGTGTACTGTGTGTGTGTGTGTGTGCGTGTGTGTGTGTGGTACCATGGAAGTCAGAAGAGGGCATCAATCCCCTGGAACTGAAGTTATACATAGTTGTGAGCTATCATTGAGGTTCTGAGAATCAAACACCGCAACAGCAAGAGTTATTCTAAACCACTGAAGCATCTTTCCAGCTCCTAATCAATTTTTTTAAAAAATAAATAACTTTAGTATGAGATCAACAAGGTAGACAAATAAATGTGAGAAATTAATGAACCCTTTATAGTATTTATAAGAAAGTTAGTTGGCAAAACTATAAAAAAATGTGTGAACAAAAATGTAACTTTTACATACAAAATTATTGTGGAAGAATATAGGAAGTCAGGGGAGGAGGGGCTTCCAGAAATGAATGATAGTTGTGATTCCTCAGCAAAAGGCAAAGTCAACCAAATGAATAACAGCAAGAATGTGTGTCTTTAAGTTAAGGCTGAAATGGGGTAATCAGGAAATGGAGCAGCATCAGAACTACAAGTTTACAGAGGAGAAAGCATGCAAGACTCAGGCAGCATCATGAAAAAGTTACCTCCTGAGCAGTAAACATCTTGCAAGAATAATTTTCTTTTCTGAGGAATTAGAAGGAACTAGTTCCTGACTTTCTACATAATCTTTTGATTTGTTGCAATAATGCTCCTCCAGCGCTAAACATGAGCTAGAGATATTTCAGAAAGGAACGGAAACTCTCACTCATGCCGTCCAAGAGACAGTCGCTTGTACACATGCACAAGTTGACCAGTGCAAAGTAAGACCTGGCATAGTGAAGCCCAGGGCGACAGGGTTATTTTCTAATGGACAAATCCTGAATGGAGTTAGCTGATTGTTTTTGGGTTTAAGTCAGGCCCCTCCACTTTTTCAAAAGACGCCAGCAGCCAAACCGACTGAGAAAACAAGAGACACTTCTATCTACACAGATTTCCACTTAACGGCAATGGTTCCTTTGTCTTTTATACATCCCTGAAAAGAAGAATACTGCTAATTAATGGTGAAGCATGCTCCAGCGATCTATTCATATTCGCTGGCATGCTGCTCTGGAGGTGGCGAGCAGAAAAGTGTTGATAACTGTATTGACTCAGCTTGGAAAGAGATTAAGAGTCTCAGTGTGACAACAAATATGAATTTTCCTGCTATAGAAACATTTCGCTCTTCTGTTCACAGTCTACCGTGGTTTTCTCGGTCTTTTTTATATAAGACTCAAGCTATGATACCCATTGTCAGTTTATACCTATCCATCTCCACTTGTTTGTTCAGATTCTGCTACATTTTCAACCCCCACCCTCCTTCCCTCTCTGCACAAACCCCTTTTGTATAATCAAGTTTGTTCCAATCTCTCCTTCTATTAATGTCCACTCCATCTATTCCATGAATTTAAGCCCCATATCAACTAATCAACTGTCCTTACTGCAATCAATGGAGATTGCTAGCCAGAAGTAGTGAATGACCCTGTATGGTTTACCTAATGACCTTTAATGATGTTTGCAGTGGCCAACACTGGTTGCCCACCTAATAGCATTCTCTCTTCTTTCCTGATAGCAAGATTCCAATTTTGCTAGAGTAGCAGCCACTTTTCTAAATATACTTCTGACTCCCTGATGCTAAGGGCCATCAAATGTCACAATCATGGACAAGGCATAAGTTAAAGGCTACATAGGATGTTGCAGTTTCTTGTAGTGAGCCCCTCTTACTTACTCCTTCCTGTCCTAGGACATTGATGCAATACCTTGAGTTGTAGTGACAATGAGCTAAGACAACCTTGGGGCATTAATGACATGGAGAACAAAAACAATATCTATCTATCTATCTATCATCTATATATGATATATACGTTATATGGATATGTGTACTTGGGGAGGCCAGAAGAGAGTGGTAGATCTCCTGGTTCTGCTGTTACAGGCAGTTAGGAGTCACTTGACATGGGTGCTAGGAACTGAACATGGATCATCTGCATGAGAAACAAGTCCTCTCAACTCCTGAACCATCTCTGCAGTCCCAGAAATTGCATCTTGTTATCATTGTTGTTGTTTTGAGACAGAGTTTCTCTGTGTAGCCCTGGCTGTCCTGGAATTTACTCTGTAGACCAGGCTGGCCTGGAACTCAGAGATTTGCCTGCCTCTGCCTCCCGAGTGCTGGAATTAAAAGCATGTGCCACCACTGCCCAGCTTCAGAAACTTCATCTTTACTATGACTGTTCCCACTGTACAGATGAGGGCATAGAGACCAGGATCTGTTGAGTAAGTTGCCAAAGGACAGACAATCAGTATGCAAGAAAATCTGTACTCTCAGTCTCTTGTGAATCCAAAGATCAACTCTTGTATGTTTCATTCCTTCCTTCCTCTTTCTTTATTCTTCCTTCCTTTCTTTCTTTCCCTCTTTCTTTTTCTAAATGTGCATTGGTATTTTGCCTGTATGTATGTCTGTGTGCAGGTGTTAAATCCCCTGGAACTGGAGTTAGAGACAGTTGTGAGCTGCCATGAGGGTGTTGGGAATTGAACCTGAGTCCCCTGGAAGAGCAGACAGTGTTTTTAATGGCTGAGCCATCACTCCAGCCCCTGTATGCTTTCTTTTCATATTCAACATTTCATTATTAGTATGTCACTGTGAAAGGAACATGTTTGTTTGGGTTGAGAAATTCTAAGCATGCTACCATAAGGAATGAGCTTGTCTGAAATGGCACCTGCTGTTGTCTTTTAGGATTTGGGCTTGCTTTTCATGAGGACAGAAATTTACTTGGTTTATCTAGAGATAAGACTAGGGGTGAAGGTCCGATGGGAAAGGTAGAATTTCTCATCTTGAAGGAAGTAGTCTTTGCAAGATTAAATGAGGCAATATACGTGGTATATGTACAACCCCCAACCCCAATACCTGTAATAAATCATCTGAAGGATTTATCAGGGAGCCACGTTGTTTTCCTGTCTGAAGTTTCTAATCTCTTCAGTGAATTACGTTCCTAAAGAGTCCCAAATACAGATGTTGCCACATATGAAGCTAGGACTGAGTCTGACAGCTTTATAAAAGACATGCATGAAAATTTCAAGCTCTTTTGCTCTTAGCACATGTCTTCTAGCCTTCCTTACCGAGGCCTCACTTGGCTTCCCAGGGTCCCCGTTTTGATGGTCCCCAGGCTTATTTTCCCTACAAGGCTGGGTCACTATAGCGTTTCAGCTGTCAAATCTCAAGCCTTAACGGGGGAGGGTTAGTGGACCGAGAAATGGAACCCTTGTGAGTTCCCAATCTCTGGTAATGGCTTAATTAGTGCATCATTGCTTCTTCTAAGGTGTTCTGTTTTGAACAGACTGTCTGGTCACTTCTGCGTTCCCACCCCCTCCCCTTTCTCAAGATAAGGTTTCTCTTGGTAGCCCTGGCTGTCCTGGAACTTTTTCTGTAGACAAGGCTGGCCTTGAACTCAGAGATACCCCTGCCTTTGCCTCCTGAGTGCTGGGATTAAGGATGTGCAACCCCACCACCTGGCAAAGATTTATTTTTATGTGCATTGGTGTTTCACCTGTATGTATATCTGTATGAGGGTAACATATCCCCTGGAGTTACAGACAATTGAGAGCTGCCATGTGGGTGCTGGGTATTGAACCCTGGTCCTCTGGAAGAACAGTCAGTGCTCTTAACCACTGAGCCATCGCCCCAGTGCCCCACCCCCACCCCAGCTTTTGTGCTTTAACTCAAAGGAGTCTTTTTTTTTTACAATTGTGCTATTACTCTTGCATGTTAATAATGAATGTTAATAATGAAATATTTAAGTTTTCTAATAATGAAATATTTAAGTTTAGATATGCTTTTGGATCCCTTAACTTTATCCTCAGATCAGTCTGCTCTACCAACACAGAGTTAACTGTGCTCAGAACAGTGTAAATACTGGTTTCCTGGAGACCTGGCCATGTTAATTCACCTCACCATGCAGAGGTCTGGGGATAGAACAAGGCATTATAAGCATAAAACCAAACAAAGCACATTTAGTAAGTGGAAATAATGTAGGAACATAGACTCACACTTCTACCTCAAACCTTTCCTGGAGTTGTACATCTTGTGTTGGGAACCTAAGAACACTTGAAAGCAGCTGTTTCACAAAGACATGTAGACAAATCTGTGCTCATCGGGAACATGCTGTACTCGTCCTTAGAAAAAGCAGTTTCATCCAACGGTGGTACCCTCAACTGGAGTTTGTTTTTTAAACAAAATGACAATAGAAATTCAAACTGGTCTTACTCAAGGTTTCAGTGCATAGCATATTTGTTCTTTATGGGAATACAGATGCTATGGGGATTCCTTGTATTGCTTTTTTATTTTAGATTATTTATTTTACTCAATGTGTATGAGCGTTTTGCCTATCTGTATGTCTGTGCACCACCTATGTGCCTGGGGCCCTCGGAGGCCCAAACATCCCATCAGATCTCCTGGAATTGGAGTAAAGGATGGCTATGCTTCAGCATGTGGGCCCTGGGAACCCAACCTGGGTCCTTTGAAAGGACAGTAAGTGCTGTTAACTGCCGAACCACCTATCCAGGCCCTGTCACTTACTCTTTACAGAACACCCTGCCCCTTCACAGAGGTAAAGTAGGCAAGCACCCCCTCTGCCTTTGCCTCACATCTAGAGCATCAGGCATCCCGCCATACTGTCAGGCCACATTAAGCCTGCTGCCTCTTTCTGATGAGTTACAGCACTATCTATATATGTGGAGAAAACCAAAAAGGTTAATCCTATATCCCACCCAGGGTATCACCACCTCACGGTATTTGAAAACCCCATTGCTAGTTGAGAGCCCACTCTCCAGCCAATGCATAAGACACTATGCTGAAAAATGTAGTGGACACAAAGAATCACTTCACTTCTTAAAAGTTCTTACTTCTCCACTGGAAAGGCAAGGTAGCACAATGTGGTGAAGGAGGTGGTCCAAAACATCAGGCTGTCCAACTCCAGCCCGGAAGTCAGCTGCGGGCCTGTATTTACATTACTTGTGAACTAAGAAAGTGGGAAAAAAGTGTTTTTATAGTAGCAGATAAAGAATATGCCAAGGATATATGACAGAGAGAGGGTACCTAAAATATTTGCCATTCGGCACTTTACAAGAAGAATCAAGCTTGCCTATCCTTGCTCCAGATAGTTCTAGATAATGCTAATAGGACACTGTGTTGCTAGGAGCAAAAGCTAGGCATTTTCTCATGGTCTTCAAAGGGCACACATACTGCACAACTATCTTCATTGTTTGTTCCTAAGGGTCACGTGTGCTTCCCTACGAGGGGAAGGAACTTCAATCTGCCCGGTTGTCTCCCAGGACTGCAGGAGGCAGGTGCAGGAGAATGGTAGTAGCGCTCATGACCAGTAGCATAATCTAAAGCATAGAATCTCAGTGAAAGCAGAGAGAGAGGGCAATTCTCAGCATGAGCCCTCTGCATTCTGCCACGGAGGAGCCCAAAGTGCCAGAGTCTTCGCCTTCGGCTCCCACAGGCTTTATCAGTATCTTCTAGATATTCCAATTCTCATCCTCATTCTGAGAAAGGATTCTGTTCATACTTGAGGACCTATATTGGCATCCTTTTAAGCAAAATCTAGTTGCTAAGAAATGTTGGCTTGTAATAGATTCTGAGTTTGAATTCATTACTCAATGCTCAAAACACAGAAGTATTTGTATAATGAATTAAGATCCCTCAGAACTCTGATTAGATGGAGCTGAGTGAAAACTACCGATTACTGAAGGCATAAGGCTTCAAATGACCATTTCCTATTATCTCTTAGACCCCAATACTTAGTGTGTACATTGCTACAGATCATCACAATGAGGTTCACAGAACTAATTTGAGTTAGTTCCTCAGTTCATACGACTGACTTTGTAACTCCTGTTTACAATTCAAGACAGGCACAAGGTCCACTTCAGACCCATTGAGATAGCTGTTGGCAAACCCAAAAGAGAGAGAGTCAGAGGCGAGAAGGTTGGGAAGAAGCAAGAATGTTTAGACACAACTGGGGTCATACAAAGTGTTGTGGCTGTTATGTGAACAGCATGACAGTTCCTAAAAGCTTTAAACTAGAATTATTTTAGGAGCCAGTAATTCCACTTTTATCTACATTCCCAGAGGAACCTCGGGCATGGACTTGAGCAGATAATCATACACTTATGTTTATAATAGCCTTATTAACAATGGGCAAGATGTGGGGACAACAGGTCATCACCAGCAGATTGTGGATATACAGAATGAGATACGTACATAGGATGGAATATATGTTTCAGTGTGAAAGAACCTTGTCACTGTGCTAGTGAACTGCAAAGCCAGCCACAACAGGAGAAACGCTGTATGAGTTTACTTGGTGAAGTTCCTAGCTGAGTCTGATTCCGAAACAGAGACAGTGATTCTCACAGAATTAGAGAAAGGAGGAAATGAAGACTTACCAGGCAGTGGGTACCAGTTTCAGCTTTGCAGAAGTTGAAAAATGTTCTGGAAATAAATGATGCTGAGGGCTGCCAAACAGTGAGAATATATTTAATGACATGGAACTGTATACTTAAAATGGTTAAAATGCAAGTATGTATTTTATTGCAATTTTAATAAGAAAGATTAGCTCAAAATTCATGCCCCTTTATTTGAAAGTAATAGATTGATATTTGATTGGTATCATTTGATAATTGTATGATTTTGGACCATAAGTAATCCTAATTTTAAAAACTGATTTATCTGTATATGTATTTGTGAGTATGTTTGTGCTTGTGTGTATGTGTGTGTGTGTATGTCTGTGTGTAAGCATGATAGGTAGGCCTGTTCTTTAGTGAATAGTCAGTCACACTCCAGGTAGGAATAATAACTTGGGACTGCTAAACTCAAATGGGAAATTTGCATGGACTTTGCCACTTCTAGTGATCTTTTGTGAAACATTTGAGCTGAAGGTAATGACATAGGGAGATATTTGAAGCAGAGGGAGAGACCTATTTAAAGTGCTTGAAATAGATAAATAAATGGTGCATTTGAGAATAATGTTTGACAAAAGCGACAGATGAAAAATCAAGACAAATAAGCAGGGGTCAACTTGTGGAACGTGTGGAGCACTCACCTAAGACACTTAAACTTCCATACAGTAGTGAATGGGACTCTCTCTCTCTCTCTCTCTCTCTGTGTTTTCTTTTTCCTGTCTTTCTGTATCTCTTTCTCTGTATCTGTGAGTGTATGTGTGTGTGTGTGTGAGAGAGAGAGAGAGAGAGAGAGAGTGAGAGTGTTGTGGTACATGTGTATGTGCATGCATGTGCTTGTAGAGGCCAGAGATCAATATCGGTTGCTCTCTTCAATCCCTCCCCACCTTATTGTTTGAAACCAAATCTCCTACTGAACCCGGAGCTTGCCAGTTTGACTAGAATGGCTCGAAGCTGGAAGCCTGGGCAGTAAGCCCAGGGACCCTCATGTCTCTGCCTCTTTAACATTTGGATCACAAGCATGGGCCACCATGCTTGACTTTTAAGTGGGTGTTGGAGGTGCAAGCTCAGGACATCATGCTTGAGCAGTAGGCCCTGTACTCACTCAGCTCTTTCCTCCAGCCCAGCCATGGTTATTTTTAAGCATAGTAGAGCCTTGTCAACACTATTGCAGACATACACAAGTAACATTGTACTACAGACAGACAGATATAAGAGTTTAATTAAAAGTTATGAAAGTGCTCAAGTCATGACCTACTCTGGACTAAGTTAATTTGACAAAGCAATTGGAAAGTATCTGATTTGAGACATCAGAGCATAAGACTTAACAGTTTTCATTACCTTGTCATTGATATAAAGCCTTGAGTAATTCTCAAACTAATAAGTGTTGCTAGAAGATCAGACACCTAGTCCCCAGGACTCTGAATCATATATCCTCCACATTGTCCATATTTCCATATGGGTGTTCTTCAGGCTCTCTAATTAAGTGGTCATTCTTAACTTTACAAACTTATTTATTCCTAATATTTCTGATTTTTAAAAGAAATAACAACATTTATGCTTGTACACACAGAAACATTTAGAAATGTCATCGCATTATCAAAAAACCCCACAAAATAAACCTTACTTTTAATACTATTTTAAAATTTTGACAAATATATTTCATAAACCTATTTATGGTCTTTAGCCATATGAATAACTTTTAAATAAAAAACTACCATTAAATCTACATGCTACTTTGTAACTCAGTTTTGTAATTTTCGTAAGCAACTACATCAAGACCGTTTTATGCAAGTCAATCATTAACCATGTGATCTTGAGTAAACTAATCTTTTAGTTCTATATCCTGAACTCCTTAATGGATATGCTCATTCTTAGCTCATGTGATTGCAATAAGGCTGTGGTTCCTAAATTCTGCTGCGTGTTATTGCATGAAGGACTTTTACATTTTTTAGATTTTATTTATCTACTTATTTAGTGTGTGCGTGCATGTGTGTCTGTGTGTGTGTGTGTGTGTGTGTGTGTGTGTGTACATGCATGGGTAGTGGTAAGAGGAGAACTTGTAGGACTCAGGAACTGATTCCCTCCCAGCGAATGAATCCCAGGGATCTGCCTCAGGTTGTCAGGTGCCTCTGCAAGCACCGGAGCCTGCTCAGCCACTTCAGCACCCTGGTCCGGAGCTCTTCTAATGTCCCAAACTCTAGGCCGTCACTCAGAGTCTGAGGAGAGCAGGCAGGCATTGGTAGTACTTGAGCTTCTGCAAATACCAATTTAGAGAAAGTCAAAGAATCACGTGTGTCAGAGTGCTGTGAGATCACATACAGCAAGCTGGTGGTGGGGCTGGAGAGATGACTCCACGTTAAGAGCACCTAGGGCTCTTGCAGAGGATCTGGGTTCAATTCAACCCACATGGTAGCTTGCAACCATCACTAACTCCAGCTTCAGAGATTCTGATGCCCACTTGGAGCCTCTGTGAGCACGAGGTACTCACATGGTGCACATACATATACACAGTCAAAAACCTACACACAAAAAATAAGATAATAGCTGTCATGAAATGACTTAAATACCAACCTCTGCAGCCCCATCAGCTGTAGGCAGTGTTTCATTCACCTTTAGCCATCTCCTATGCTGCTCCACTAGCCTAATTTTGCAACAAAGCTGAGTGTTTGATTGAGAAGCTTGTGCTTTGTCACACAGCTCCCAGTTAAGGAAATCGGATCCAGCCCAGGCTGGCCAGACTACATCCCAGGCCATTTCACGACACTGCTAATCTAGAGACCCTACTTTTTCCATTTCCTTCCTAGCTTCCTCCATCCTATTTAGTCCATTTCATCAAACACACTCCCTCTAGCTGGTTAAATTTCACATTAAGAAATCTATGATACACATTTTGTGGATTTCTAGTCATACGTTTTACAATTTTAATAATTACACTTTTAGCCAAAGAGAATGGGATTTATTTATATGACAAGAGAAAAGAGTGAATGCCTTTTTTAAAAATATTATGTTAACTTTACTTAATATATAGGAGTTGTTCTTTTATCCAGAGGTCGGTTAACAATGAAGGGATAGGACACGATATTCACAGATCATACCCAAATCTAATTCAGCCATCATTCACATATGTGACATTTACTATGAGGGAATTGGGACTGCTTACACTCAACTAGTCACCACTGTGCCGAAACTAGCCACAAGTATACACATTTTATATACAATGTAATTGTTTTGTAACAGACAGAATTCCTGGCTACAGCCGGGCTATTCTGGGCCTCTAACCATGTCTCTGTTCTGCGAGCTGTCCCGTTCTGTTCTGTTAGCATAGCGCTTCCATCTGTACATGCTTAGGAATCCTGTCAATTTTTATCATGTAGTAAGACACAGTCAAATTATTTCCATAACTTTGGAAGTTACTCATTCCACATTTTCTTTATTATTTTTTTTCCTGGCATTTCAGCCTATTTTATTGCTCCGACCAAATGTCTCTGTCTCGATAGCAAAAACATTTGCTTCTATCCCATCTTACTTGATATTTTTGGAGGAACAACTTGACAGCTCCCCAGCATGATTGTGAGTTAGTAGGGCAGCATCTGTTGTAGCTAGCTCTTCCTCCTCTGATGATCACTGAGATGCAGAGCTCATCATTTCAAAGCAAAAGTGTTGCCTTCTCCAGCATCAATATCTTCATCATTCTCCCCCAGGAAACCTCAAAGTGTTAATGTTCCGTTGGTAGGGGTGTTAACAAATGCTACCTCCACTGATAATGCACCCCCAGAAACAGCCCATGTACCGTCTGCCCTGTCACTTATTTGGGACTTGACATTTGTGTTTGACAGTTTGATGTCCAGGGTGACTTCTGTTTTAAAGTTCTGTAAGTAGTGGGCAGAGGCATACATTCACTGCATTTGATAAGACTCCCATGCACTCTCAGGAAAGGAATTATTTTCTCAAAGGACTTATCATCCCTTAGTAATGGCAAATGGATTCATTTCTCCACTGTGCTTGCATTGAATTTTCGTCAACATGATTTAATTTTCTCAGCGTTATTTTACTGGTCCTTTTACATTTATTCTATGACTGGATTTTTTTTAGAAAGATAAAGCTATCATTAAATATCTTTGGGAAAATGTTCAAAAATGTTAAAATGATGGGCTTTGTACAATTATGACAGGCAACATAAGCCAGATTGAGAATTATCCTGCCAAATAGTAATTCTCAGCAAGCCATTTGGAGAGACTAAACATTTTTTAAGTAGTTGATACCTTGATAAAAATTTATATATAATTTCTCTTTTCTTCATTTTTCAACATTAGCATTCTTGTATGCATATTAATCTTTATGTGGCTATAATTTTAAAATATTCTTTTAAAGAATATTTGAAATAATGGTTTTTGGAGACTATAAAGAAAGATAGAAATTCACAGTGGCATAAATCTATTATCTTTAGGAAATTAATTTCATATTATGTTCTACTCTTTGGGCTCTGAAGCTGCAGCGCATCATGCCTGTCTGCGCTCTATGCGCTGCCATACAGTTTGTGAACCAGGCAAGGGGCTGGAGATTGAAACACACAAAGACTCACAGACAGAGACACAGGTCATCCTTAAAACAGAAATGCCCCAAGAATGCCCCCTTTATTGTGTACAGGGGCAGTTTATATAGGGATATACAAGCCCCAGCCAAACGCACCAGAAACCATTCCCCTGCCATCAGGAACTCCTGAAGGTCTCCTGTTCAGAGCAGCTGTAGGCACTCAGATCAGGAGAAAACAAGTTGTTTACAAGAAATNCAGGGGCAGTTTATATAGGGATATACAAGCCCCAGCCAAACGCACCAGAAACCATTCCCCTGCCATCAGGAACTCCTGAAGGTCTCCTGTTCAGAGCAGCTGTAGGCACTCAGATCAGGAGAAAACAAGTTGTTTACAAGAAATTCAGGATTTGGGGGTTCACAGCTCCCAACAGAAGCCATGTACTCTTGACACTGATGAGAAGAGTAGATAATTCTCTTGAATGATCAACCAGATTTTTACCTTGATAGGAAAATATGTTAGCTTGGCTTCGGGCTTCTATATGAAGCCTCCCTGACAGCTGGAAGAGAATGTCTCTGCTACCTTGGATAGCAGAGGTGTCAGAGAAATCATCTGGATAGAGCAGTCAGGGAATGATTCCTATGTGCAAATTTTGAAACCCAAGCTCTGAAGCAAGAAAAGCTTGAAGGGATAGCACAGGGAATGTCACCTGCACCTGAGGCACGGGCAGTCTCTCCACATGTCTAAGATAAAGTGTTGAAGGAAACACTGAGCTGCAGTGAGCAACAAAGACCATTAGGCTCCCTTTAGACACGGTTAAAGAGGGTGCATTTTATGTTATTCATTAGGTTTAAGAGAACTGGTGGCATAATTTAACTTTATATTTAAATAGCTTATCCACTAGATTATACACAGGAGGAGGCAAAACCAATTCAAAAGCCATTAAAAAACAGAAATGACCCTAACGGACTCTACAAGGTAAGCATGGAAAAAAATCACAATGGTTAAAGATGAGTCTACAAGAATAATGTTAGAGATGACTTCTTTCTCACCATCAATGAGTACATATTTGCTTTTGGTTCATAAATTCTCGTCTAGATAATATCATAAAGACCTTCCAACTGAGTTTAGAATTGCCTTATAAAAACATTGTTGGCAGAGTTTTCCTGTCCCAACCACCTGCTCCCAAATAACCACTAGCCTCTTCCCAAATAACTGACTTGTAGACTTAATATAAATTGTATATTATTGGTCAATAGCTCAGGCTTATTACTAACTAGCTCTTACAACTCAGCCCATTTCTAATAATCTATGTGCTGCCCTGAGGCTCATGGCTTTTACCTCTACCCCATTTTGTGTACCTGACTCATTCTCCATCTGGCTGGCAACTCCCCTGCCTCTGACCTTCCTCATTCCATCATTTTCAGTTTGGCTTTCCCGCCTAACCTTATCCTGTTCATCGATTGGCCAGTCTGCTTGTTTAGTAAACCAATCATAGTGACCTATATTCACATAGTGTACAGAAGAATTATTCTACAGCCAAACATGATGAAAGATAGCAAACCAAAACCTCTGGGGCTGGGAGTAAAACTCTGTGGTAGTTACATCACATTTGCTCAAGGCCCAGTTACATTAAGCAGTGTATGCACATACATACACACATACACAGAGATACACACACGCACACACACATACATCATACATACACACAAACACAAATGCACATACACACACAGAGATACACACATACATATACACACAAGCACAAATATACACACATATATACACATACACAGAGAGAGAGAGAGCAAGTGTGCAAGTGAGCAAGGGAGAGTTTTTTCTCTTTGAAGGGAAGGCATCTATCAAGGTAATGCAACACATAACAGTTAGAGCAAGTAAACCATACTAACTACATCAATGATCATCCTTGAGTTGTTTGATAAAATTCATCACCTATTCCTAAACAAATCTGAGAAGACTGGGAATAAAAGAAAACTCCCCAATTTTAGGACCCAGAGGAAGAGGTGGTTTGGGGGAGTCCACTCACTTCTATGGAGAAAATGCTTCCTTTCTCTGTCCAGTCTGTTTTACCTGTGGTCCCTGCTGTGAGGCCGACAAGTCTGGACACCTTTGGCTCGACAATGACTCAAGTCCAAATCTAGCAGAGCTGTCGCTGCCATTAGCAGCTGCAGGGCACCAAGAGCCGGCTCCTTGCTCTTCTCAGCCTGGCCAGGCCCACCTTCTCACACAGGGCTTAGATTTTCTTCAGTTAGGTTCAGAGCTCCCTTTCCCCTATCCTTCCTATGCTGGGCAGCTTCTGTTACTGTAAGGGCCAGAAAAAAAGAAAAAAAGACAGTCCCCTTAAAGAAAAAGAGTATTTTCCATTTCAGAGGTTTTCATTTATGATCATGCAGCCCCCCTGCTTCAGTGGCTGTGATATGTCAGAGGGGGTGGGGAGGATGGCAGTTCATGGTGATCATGGAGCAGAAAGACAGGGCAAGCTGTACCCCAAAAGGTATGCTCCCAAGGAGCCATCTCCTGAAGTAGATCCCACCTTGTTAAATGTCCATCACTGTCCAGTATCCCATCAGATTATAAACCAATCACTGGATGAATTCATCAGTGAGGTCATAGCACCCACAATACAATTCCTCTAAGCCCCATTTCATCATGATCAAGTCTTCAACACATGAACCTTTAAAGCATATTTCATACTCTAACAATCATGCTCCCATTGTAAGAGTTTTCAGGGTTTTGTGAAGCCAAGCTTCTCAACTTTAGCACTACTAACATTGGGGTCACATATTTATCATGAAGAACTGTCTCTCCATTGTGGGATTTTCAATGGTACAAGTGGCCTTTACTGTTAACTACCAGTAGACACACCTCTCCTCTCTCCCTACTTCCATTCGTTCTACCTATGACAAGCAAACATGTCACCAGTCACTGTCAGTCAACAGGGTTGAGAAGTGCTGGGCTAGATAGCAATGTCATGATTGTGCCATCATTTATGGCTTTATAGGACTGAGTTTACCAACAAACTCTCAGTTGTAGGAGGGTGACTGCATTAGTCAGTTCTACTGTAGCCTGGGTGGCTTTAATATCAAACTCAATCTGTCATTTTCTGAAAGCTGGAAACCTGAGATCAGGGTAGCAGCATCGTTAGACTCTGGTGAGGGTCCCCTCCCTGACAACCACATGGTCACCCTCCATCTGTGTCATACATACATGGAGGATAGGAAGAGAGCTTTGGTGTGAAGTCCCGCTGGACAGTGACTGACGCACTCTCTGAATGCATTTAACTCTAACCATCCCCTTAAAGGCCCTGTCTCCAGCAAAGAAATATGGAGGTTAGATAACCAAAATATGAAATTCAGGAAGACATGATTCATTACCTAGAACCATCTAAGTAAGATTTTAAAAGTTTCTCTCTACCTAAACCTAGCAATTACATTATATTTGGCAAATATTTTTTATTTCATAACAAGTCAGAGGTTCCTGATATTATCACTATTCTTTAAAAACCTGTGTAGATTATAAGAGCCAAAATAAAAGAAACAGCTTAAATATTAAAAATGAGAAACAATTTCATCTTGACATGAAGTTTGTATGACAATATACTTAGAATATACAAGATTAACTACTCAAAATCTTTTTCAGTTAATAAGAGAATTTGTTCATAAGACAAGGCAGATATGAAGTTAATAGCTTTTCTTACTATTAATATTATGTAACTGAAATTGGAACAGAAAAATATCCCATCATAAGTATAATAAAAAGGAAAAATTACTGGAAATAAAACAAGAAGACAGGAATTAGGCCATACTCTGGAAGTCCCTGGTACGAACATGACCGGTATCTGTGGACATGGCCAGAATTTTAAAAATGCTTCAAATTTGACTCAAAAATAAAAGGCAAGAATTAGATCTAAATGAAGAAAATGATAGCATTTTATTGAAAGACATAAAACAAGACCTGTGACCTAGGAAGATGGGTTTCTTATATTAATACATAAATTTATTGTACTTCTAATTAGAATTCCATCAGAGGTTTTTCCCCCCAAACTGATCAAATTATTTTTAAATATTTATGGAAGAATATATGCAATTAATTTCCACCTAGAAATATTATCAAGGATGGACCTTTCCAGATATGAAAATACTATTTTCTACTCTCAATAAAATATTATTTAATAATAGTAAAAACATAGTTGATTAAAAATGAAATAAAATGATAAAGTTGACATTTTGATTTGATTGAAAAAATTTCTCCTCTTGCATGATAGTAACATTACTGGCTAGTTACCTAAATGAACACAAATGTTTATTATTATGACTATAGAGATAAAATTAACAAAAAATATAAGATAAAAATATCAGAAGAAAATTAAAAACCTTAAAAAAACCTCAAAATTTTCAAAGTAAGGCAGTAAAGTCTTGAAAACATATAGAAAAAGCAACCAACTTGGCTACATGAAATTAAATATTTTTTTTTCAGGACAGAGAAGCAAAATCAGTTGCCACAACAGTGATGACAGGAGAGATGGGAAGAACAGGAAATATTTAATGTATATTTTGAGGTTGAAAGTACAGAGTTTTTTCATAGATCAGAAAGGCATGTAAAAGACAGTGAGAAGTAGGACTGCATCCAGGTTTTGTACGATCATTTTAAAGAAAGAAACTCAAAATTACTCATACCAAATTAGATAAAGTTTTTCTTTCAAATGAGAAAAGAAACCACAATAAATTACGATTTTCTCAAAGCTGCCAAATACTATAAACATTACCAAATCCTCAAAAAAAGCACACTATTTTTAATCAATCAACTGCTTTAAATGTTTTGGCAGTAAAATTGATTTTGCCATTTATATGACAATGATCTTGCAAGTTCCTTCAGCAAATGAAGACTGGAGTAATGACTCAGAATTCATGCTGGCCTGGTTATCAACATTTGTGATTTAACCACTGAGATTTGGCATGTATAAGATTTGTGACATCACACGTAGAAACACTTGCTCTCTGGTGTGCAGCTTTCAACTTCTGTTAAAACAGTTTCGATAAATTCCATGCCATATAATTTTCATCTAAAAAGTATGGAATGCCCACCACTATATGTCTCACAGTACTGAATATACAGAAATCCATTTTGAACAGGCATTATCTGTCTCAAGACTGGAAGAATCATTCTTGGATTTACTTCGAGAATGTTTGATTGCTAGCGTTTGTCCTCTCTAGACAATACTAAGTGAGACTGGTTATTATTGCAAGACATCCAGGGGAGGTCCTGAACCTTTGGGGTGGGGCTTCCCCCAGAAGCTGCCCTTGCAAGAAGGATGAGCCATAATTCAACTGCCTACAGGCGTGACTGTGAACAGCCTAAGATCATTCTGCTGGACCCAAGGTAAAATTATCTCTAACATGGCTTCCCCTTAGTCAGACCTCAAAGGCGCCTGGTGCAATGTCTTTAGGGAAATGGGATAGAGGAAAAGTCAGAACAAACAAACAAAAAAAAGGTATAATCTAAACTAATTACAATTCAAATGTGCTATCGTGGCAAAGTTTTCCGCATACAAACACAATGACTGTGTGAATGCACTTAGATTCCAGGGTCCTGAAAGCGTTGACACAGAAATTAATGCTTCATAAATTCTCGGTCAATTCCCCTCAGTTTAACAGTGGGAAAAGCTGAGGATCGTTCCAGGCTTTAGGCCTGGTCAAGTCAAATCCAGCTGCTCTGTAAATATTGCCTTACTCATGGTTCCTGACATCTAACCAATTATGGTTTCAGGAAAAAAAAAAAAGCCAGGCAAAATTAGTTGTCCAGCCCAAGAAGCTTTTTCTCTGTGGGCTAGAGATTCCTTTCTCCCTGAAGAGAGATCAGACTGCTCAGTCTAGGGACAGGTTTTCTCTCTATACAACATCACTCATGTGAGATAAATCAAGTGAATGAAATTTTCATGAAAGCTATGAAAATTAAATTGCCATTGGAATCACAGCCCACAAGCAGATGAAGATGTTCATGCTAAACCTAAACAGAATTATTTCATATTGCCGGTGTCCTCTTCCTTGCCTTTCTCTAGTCTGGTTCCACACTAATATAGACGACTTCATTAAGCAATCAAAACCTCATTAGTCTCTTTATGCCTGCATGATTACAAGCACCAGAAGGGTCATTGTTCCTTTGCTAGTTCTGCCTCTCCACCTATCACCTCCTATCTTTTATAAGGAACTTTTACTCTCATGTTTTCTTTTTCTATAATATTATCAATTCCACTTTGTTGGATCCATCCGAACTGAAACATGCTTTAAATTACCCATTGAGAGACAACCCAGAGAACAGGGGGACAGATAACTGTGTCCCTTTGACGTAATATTTCAGTTACCTTTTACCCCTCTGCTGTCCCTTGTAGAAATAATGGGACACTGTACGTACTTACTGTCTCTACTTCTTTACCCATTGTGATCTCAAAATCACCCTGATAGAAATTCCTTCTGACATCGCTGATAAAGAGGGCCTTATCTCACCAATGATCTCATCTTGAGAAAGCGAAAGGCTGCTTCTCTGAGATCATCTCACTGAAGCGCTTAACAATTGATACCCTGTGCTCTTTGCCCAGTCCCTTCACCCCACTGGTGATGTGGTTTCCCGAATCTCAGATGTTTGCAGCCTTTGAAGCTACTTCACCTCAGATCCCCTCACCTTCTCCCCCGACCTCTAAGTATCTTGATGACTGAGGCCACTCTCTTTGGCTCTCTTACCCCACTATGATCTCATGTGGACCATTTCAATGGGTCCCGGGCCCGCCTTGGCAGCTAACTCAAATTTATATGGCCAGCTTAGTTCTTTCTCCCTTTTCACCTCCAAACTTCCATACAATACCCCCCTTTTTACTTTGAATATCTAGTAAATTTGCCCTCACACGAAAGTGACCAGTCAGAATTAGTAACTCCCTTTTAAAATTGGTTATTCCAGACCCTTTCATTTCTCAAAAACAGACTTACCATCTACCTAACTCCTTAAAAGAAAGGTTGGTTTCAGAATCCAGGATTCTTCTTTCACAATCTGTAAGCAATCCTTCAGGTAGTGCCTGTCAGTGCCGCTCTGGGATGTTCGGCATCCGTTCAGCCACTACTGTGCCCATGCCTGGGATGCATATCGACATCATCTATTTATCTCACATTTACTAATTAACCTAATTTTTGAAGCTAGGGAAATATACATAAAATACAAGTATCAAACATAATGTGGATTATATTGGATATGACAGGTTTATTATAAGGGTTCACATGATAATGAGGGTGAGAAAGTCTCAGTAAGGCTTGTGTGTTTAGGTCCCGGTTCAAGCCTACAGATCTGCAAACAAGGGGAGCTGATGGTGTAGGTTTTTGTTTAAGGGCAAGAAAAAAGCAAAACAAATAAAAGAAGGGAAACAGCTGACTTCCTTATTGCACTTAAAGAGACAGGATGGTAGGAAATGTTAAAATAGACATACGTTGAACTTCTCCAGGGTGACATATTGTGCTTGAACTTTTAAATCTGGGTTTTAGATGATAGTTCATGGAGAGACAATTTCGAATATTAGTTTAGAAATATTTGAAGGCATGATTGTTTTTAAAAGGAATGGAAAACATAAAGAAGAATAGATAATCAAGGGTGAGTTTAACATATTTTAATGAGTGTTTAAGAATAATCTCAGACATATGACTTATGGAGCCAAGGCTTGTATAAAATCACAAGGTTAAAGAAGGATTTTAAAAGTTACATTCATGAGCAAGAAGAGCAAGCAGGAAGGGGGAGGCCCTCTGCTTGAGACAGATGGTGGTAACAGACGACAAAAGCAAAGCAGGGTGACTGTGTTGCCACACTGCCTAGCTCCTGCGTCAAAGACAATGATCCCAGGCTGGAGAGGGCAGAACAAACAAGCTCAAGAGGGAATGGGTGTCAGTAGGTGGGGAAGAGAACATGGAGTGCCCTGGCTGAGATGGGCAACCTCACAGGGTGGAGGAGCCAGGCAATGAGTTAGCAAGGCAGAACGGTGCTGGGTGTTTGGGGATGGAGGCAGAGAGGGGATGGAGGAGGGGAGATGGAGTGGGAGAGAGAAGTGGGCAGTAATCACAAAGCATATTTTAAATGAAATGAAAAACGTGAGTGCTCTGTGTGTAGATCAGTGAGCCTGACATTAAACTCTGTACAAAATTACAGAATGGGTTATTAAAATGGATGGTTGCTCCAAAAGTGACGAATGGGAGCCTGGAAATTCTTAGGCAGAAAAGTGTTGTTTCCTAGGACCTTGTACAGGCTCCTGAGGTTTGAGCCATGCCAAGTTAACCTCAATCTCCTTTCACGGCAGGTTAACAACCACTGTTAACAGCCTATATCTCTCCAACCTGTTTTAATATTAGGTTCTATGTCAAATACCTTACATGTGTTTTCTCATCTCTTCTTCAGTACTGTCCTCTCTCATCTCTCCCTTAAACACATGAGACACGATTCATCAGCACGTTGGGCAATATCTAAAGCTGTTCAAATGTGCTATGACTTATAGGACAAATAAATTCCCAGAATCACAATTAATGATCGCAGTGTAGGAACCAAAGGGGCTAAGGTGACTCAATGCCACAGTAGGAAATTTATAATGCACAGAAAAAAAAAACATCATTTGTCTACACACTCAAGCTCAGTGTGGACGAAGTCTTGGTTCTGATAAGGATAGTAGAGAATTTGGAAGAATGTAATAACAGAAACTCTGAAAGAGAGGGACATTCCCTTCCTAGAGAAGATATTAGTTATGGTTTGCTAATTTGTGAAATTGGCTGCAGTGATAATTGTTTATGAGAGCAAATAGAAAATTCTGAGTGTTTACCAAAAAGAATGCAGTATGGGAGCTGAAAGCAAAGGCTCTGGGATTAGCCAGCCATGTTTAAAGGCCAAGCTCAGCACTTAGTAGCCATTTAGCTGTGTCTGGATTGCTTAAACTGTCCTGTACAGCAGCTTCTCCATCTATAAAATGATCAAAATAATAGCACAACATTAGAATCAAAGGAGTTAACTAATATAAAAGCACTTACTATGAAAAGTGCTTAATAATTTTGCCTATGAATAACATAAAATATAAAAACTTCCTCTGGCTGAATAGCAGTGAATTAGTGAGTCCACATTTGGTGATGGATTAATTGGGAAGGAAGTGTCGAGAAAGCCAGCCTTGAGAACAGAAGTTGTGTGTGCTGATCAGGAGTTAGATTTAGCTGAGGAGAGAGAGCACTGTAATTACTCACATGACAGTATCTTCAAGCATCTAGTAAGGCTCCATCATCCAGAAAAGCCAAGCACAAACTGATTAGTATTTTATTTTAAGAAATTGAAGTGTTGCAGATCTAAGCAATCAAAAAAGAAAAGAAGAGGAATATAAACTATACAGCAGGCTTCTAAAACCTCTTGGGCTTAGCATAAAAATCCAAGTTAAGAAGACACACGTTGAGAGCATCCTCCCAAAATATCATAAAGCTACTTCTCAACCATATGCACAGATCACCCTGGAGTTACTATACCTGTGTGTTATCTATAGTAGGAAAATGTGTGTGCACAGCAAAAATGCTTCTACTATGAAGTTTAATTTATTTGATGCCTAGACAATTGATTTTTGGTACCTACTATATGTCTTGTTATAAATATTCTCCTCTCACACATCACATTTTAGAAACAGGAGCTTCCTAGTTGACAAAGGATGGGAATAGTTATATCCAAGTAAGTGAATTTAGTTGTATAAAAAAATAATTCAACTTCAAACAAGATTTTAACAGCTCAAACAAGGACACAAATTTGAATGATTATGAAATTGATCTTGACCAGCTTGACTATTTCTTAGAAGATTAGGTCTCAGAATCTCCTTCATTCATTTCTTCAGCAGATTTTGAATAAGCACACATTACGTGGCTATTTCTTTTCTCAACTCCAATGTAAGTGCGGCAATAAGAAAGTGTAAAGTCGGCCCTACTGGTTTCATATCAGTGGGAGGCAAATTCAACAATAAGAAAAATCCCAGAAAGTGGTCAGTGTTAATAATCCAAACAGACATAGGTGCAGGACACCATGAGATGGCTACTGTGGACTGAATGTCACGGGAGGCGCCTCCCTAAAGAGCTGATGTCTCAACTCAGAAATGACTAAGACGTCAGAACTGGGAGGATAAGAAGAAAACACTACCTCAAGAGAAAAGGGAACAGCTAGCTCAAAGATTCTAAGATGACTGAAATGTTGAGGGCAAGGTACACGATGTTTACGAGATGTTCAGAGACATAGGTGCTGGCGTTGATGATGCAATGGGACAAGGTAAATTCAGGGGAACTGACATGAGGGGATTTGCACATCTGGTTGTGAGTCCAGCCAGGTGACCTTGGAAGCACCTGTTATGTAATGATGTTCTAGGATTCTTTTACTGTGTGGCATTATCTAAAATTGCTCTCTTACCTGTCTAAATTGTCAGCACTCTGTCCTCCACTTGCTCTCTTTGCAACCTTATCAACGATAGGTAAATTATTTCATTAGGCTTCATAAGATTCTGGAAATAGCTCTTGAATTTTTATTACTTTCTCAGTAGACTCCAGATTGGGAAAAAAATTGATCTTATTCAGCTGTCTCATAGTGGAGATAAGACAAGTATCTCTGAAAAGTGAAATGATTGGTCAATATAAAATTCAAAGATAATAGCAAAGCTTGGACTAGAACCTAAGTCTCCTGGTTTCATTTCAGATCATCTTAGGGCATCTTTACTTTTGCTTCAGGTAATTTTCTATCTGAAAAAAGAAACAGAAACAAAAACAAAACCTATACTACTTTTAAAATTAGTTGTTAAAAATATCAAAACAAAACCCAAAACAAAACCAAAGAGTAGACACTCCTGGATTCTTAGCATCAGCACATTGGTGATGGTCTCTTTTCAAGAATGAGCTGAAGCATCCATTTCTTCAGGTGCTGAATACGGGCAGGAGATGGCTGTCAGCCCAGCCCTCTGTGAATGGGCAAGCCTCACAGTGAGGCGGACATGGCAAGTCATCCATCATAAGATAGAAGTGTTACATCTGGGATCAGGCAGACACAGGGTGTGAGGGTACAAAGCTCAGTGTCACCTCTCCCTCAGCAAAAACTTGATCTATTTCAGGGTTTCCATGTGATCTGTTGACCAAGGAAGCAAAGACAGATGTGATTCTCACAGTTGTCCAAAAATGGGGTCAAGGTTAGCGCTGGACAGCTGTTGCACTATGACTCCACTTAGGGTGTTTATGAAAGCAAAAATCCTCACAGTGGCTGAGCTTCAGACAGATTACCAGCTCTGGAAACTCGAGGGGAAAGAACAGTCAACCAAAGCAGCAAGCTATACTTATTCCTGAGCAGAGGAAAATTATTTAGCTTATTGTCAAGCGACTATTGAAAGCAAACACGAGAAAATAGGCAGCAAGTATCCTTGGGGAAGAAGCTTGTGGGTGGCCTATGGGAACAAACCCAAATGGGAAAACCTTTGGGTGTTAATTTACACTAAAGCGCATGCTACAGAGGTACCAGGCAACCCTAACCAAAATGGTTTGACCAGTCTCCGTGTTAATCATTTCACGGCTGGCCCAATGGTCACTTAAACAGAGTATGTAAACACAGTGGCCAGAACAGAGCATATGCATGGGTCCAACAACATGGATCTCACTTACCAAGGCTAATCTAGCTATGCCTATTGCTCCAAATACTACCCACAAGCAACAAAGACCAATGTCAAGCAACAGTGTGGTATAATTTTCAAGAACACAAACCAAATGGTGGTTACTTGTGTCCACAGAACCCAGATTTCAACCTTGTAGCAATGTCAACTGGTAGAAAACCTTCCATAGGTTCCAGGTTTGCTTTTATTGTCTACATCCCCACCCAGCACCATTATGCAAGTCCCCGGAGAACATTAGACCCACTGACATGAGATATTGTCATACACTGAGACCCAACTGATGGCTTATGACAGTGAACACATTCCCATGAAGTTCTCTGCTCCCACCACTAAAGCCAACCTGGAGTGAGAGAACAACCTTTGCAAAGTGCGAGACACCAGTCTGCATATAAGTCTGCATATACGGTTCAGTGACAATGGGGTGCAATATGCTATCCTATCCCCAGTGATTAGAGCGGCTGAGACTGAGATTCAAAGGAAAGAAGCAGGTGTACCCTGTAGCTTGAATTCTAATTGTTCTTGATAAAAACTCAGAGTCAGCGATCAGGGAGTAAAAGCTGAAGATCAGAGAAGCAGTGCGGATAGTCACTAGAGAGACCTTTTACTTCTACCAACGCTCAGACCAAAGGGGCAATCTGTCCTCAGTCTGTCTCCTCACGTTGCAGGGGTGATCCTCAGACTGCAATGAGTTCCTATCTCCTCCCCCCTTATATTCCTCTCTGTGTCCTGCCATCTCACTCCTGTCTCCACCTCCCTAGTGCTGGGATTAAAGGTGTGGGATCCCAAGAGCTGGGATCACCTTTGTGTGAGCTCTGTTTCTCTTTTAGATAGATTCAATCTAGTAGCCAGGGTGGCCTTGAAGTAACAGAGATCCATCTGCCTCTGCCTCCCAAATCCTGGGATTAAAGGTGTGTGCCGACCATAGAAACTTCAGCTGGCGATGGATGGAGATAGAGACAGAGACCTACATTGGAGCTCTGGACTGAGCTCCCAAGGTCCAA
>LOJH01012374.1:2292-13509 GCA_001685095.1 Ellobius talpinus
CACACAAACACACACACAAACACACACACAAACACACACACAAACACACACAAAAACACACACACAAACACACATACACAAACACACACACACAAACACACACAAACACACACACACACGATGTCATTTGCCCTCTAATTCCTTTAATATCTGAATGGCCGCAGTGCTGCCGGCCTGCCCTATCTTGAGTACATGGCCTTCCTCGTATCCAGAAGACAGACTGTAAGGCTAGATAACCAGAAGCTTTCAAGGCAGGATACCTCAAACCCCGCTGGTGGTTAAACTTCAGGAATTTGCTTTGCAGTGATAACAAAGGGAAAGATGGGGGTGGGTAAGGGTTGTAAATGCTTGCTTGCTGTTTGCCGCTTGCTTCACTGTGTATAGCAACGGGCAGGGTAATTTCTGCTTCACCCTGCCCACACCAGGAAGAAAGCCCTCCACTGGATCTACACTTCATTCTCTCTGCAACCACACGCTTGCTAAAAGTTTCTGTCTGTAACCTAGGAATAATATAAGTTACTGACCTGAGAAACATTTTGATATATAAACAGTTGCAAATAAGTGTAGCACTTATTTCTAAAATACTTTATTCTAAAACACTTTATTCTAAAACACTTTTTACAAGGACAGTTTGCTATCAATTAGGGCATCAAAATGTGCACCACTTTAAAGGTTTTTTGTTTGTTTTATTCTCCCTCTTGCTGGTTTAGGAACTAGCCAACACAGTAGTGAGGAAGGTGGCCAGTTTAAAAGACTAAATAAAAGCATTAATTCTAAACCGAAGTGTTTTTACCAAAAGCACAACCCCCTTTGGCTATTGAATCTCACCAAGACAGACACCCTGCCCCTCCCCTCAAGGCACCTTTCTCTGAGCCTAAAGTCACAAAAGATACCAGCCAGCAGCAAGACTACATCATGGTCCCTGGGGGGTTCACATGACAAGAGGTGAGTCACAGAGTGAGTGAAATAGCCTTTTACAGGAAGACTGAATGGCTCTTTTCCAAGGGAATATTGATTCACAATCTTACAGACTGCTAGACATGATCCACAATGCATCCTTCAGTGGCAGGCGGGCAAAACAACCCCCAGTTCTTTTATGCCCCAAACTGAGAAGCATTTTATACTTAGGACACCTCACAAAAAACAATTTTCTAAATATTTAAACATCCGCATATATAAAAATCACATTAACTGGAGACTTCAAACTATATTGTTTGCTATATTGTTATTTAAGTATATTAGAGATGAACTGCCTATTACATGATCTAATTTTTCTTATAATAATTTTCTTTTTGCTTTTCCCATGGGAGGTGTGTGTGTGTATGTGTGTGTTTGTGTGTGTTTGTGTGTATGTGTGTGTTTGTGTGTGTTTGTGTATGTGTGTGTGTTTGTGTGTGTGTTTGTGTATGTGTGTGTGTTTGTGTGTGTGTTTGTGTGTGTGTGTTGGGGGAAGGGAGTTCTATTTATCTCCTCAAATATCCAAACATTTTAGACCAGTATTAACTGTCCATGAAATATTTAGATTGCCTCAGAGGCGTGTAGACATTTCCCTCTGGTGACATTAATGTTCAAAGAACTCTTCACTTTTCTTCAAGACAACCCCTGGAGAACAATTCACTTGGTGTTTGAAACACAGGCCCTCAAATCCTCACTGAGAAGAAAAACAAAGGTCAATATGTGATCCATCACACATTATCTAAACTTGAATCCTATTATTAAGAAAGTTATGTCTTTGAGGATACATTTTAACCATCACCCAAAGGTCTTGATACACTGCTAGTGGGTTCCAACTATTAAATATACTTCTTCTGCCATCTTGTGGCGACGGCTGAAATAGCGCTCTCATTAACTACCCTTTCTCCTTCCCAAGCCTTTCCTTATCTTTGTAAGGGTATTTACACTGAAACCTGAAGGCCTCCCTCTCATATATGGATGAGCAGATGACCTGAAGCATTCTTTAGAATAAAGAATAGCTTTTTACATTTCTTCCTGCATCTAATACATTTCCTTGTTTTACTTTAAATATCCATGCCCTGTCCGAAAAAAACCCATCATATATATATATATATCCATGCTTACCCACCCTCCAAAACAAGAGCAAGCAGGAGTAGATCCAGCACTGTGGACCCAAACCAGAAAACCAGATCCCTGAGACCCCGGCTGGCGGGGTGGGGGTGAGGGGTGGGAACAGGAGTCAGCCTCCATAATTATTTCTGGGATTTGCTGTTTGCAAATTTATGATCTGTTGTGGAATAAAAGTTATAAATCTGAAGGGAACTCAGATGTTTTTCTTGGGTCGTGTCAATGTAACTCTTAACTAAACTGACTTAAAGAGTGTATTTCATAAAAGCTAACGATTCTAATTCCACATCCCCAACTCTCTTGAGAGACAACTATGTACAATATCTAAAGACGGGTACAGAGAGAACCCGGAATCCTTTAAAACATGGTTTGAGCAAGCAAAATAACAAATATGAAAATAATGTTTTATTTCTTGTGGGGGAAAAAAGACTTTAAAATAACAGCTCCTAAATCTCTGTATGGCCGTATCTATGTTATACACAGCCCGCCCTTCTCTACTTTAGAAAGTCTGCAAAGCCTTAAACCTCAGCTTATTTTAAGCAACGTAGCTACGCAACGTGGATCCTGTGTGTTAGTCAAACGCTTTCTCTCAGCATTTATTAAATCCTGACTACTAACATAAAATAAGTTCACTTGTACCCACTTAGACATGTTCCTAGGCCACCGATAACATGAACATCGAATCTTGTGGACACCGCTTTGACCTGTAAATGCTAAGTTGAGCCTAGGGAATGTAGCGCCTTTGTTTATAAAGATGCAGCTTAGCAAGAGTCACAGAGTCAAGAAGCTGAGTTTTCGGAACCCTAGATCTTATGAGGGGCTCTTAGGCTTTTTTTTTCTGCAGTGACTCACAAGACAGATGATATCCCCATGTGCAACACGCTCCTGTGGAAAGACAAGACCATCTGCGGATTACATGTCATTTCCTGCCATACATTTGTAAGCCTCCCATCTAGGAAGCCAACTGGAACTGGAGTGGATGGCTTTCCCTGGGGAAATGCCTTGGCATGCACTCAGCCTTGGTTTTTAAGAAACAAATAATTCATGAATCTTGATTTTTTTTAAAAAGAGTCCTTTATTCATTTTAACCTTATAATCAATGAAATACAAACCATTTTGTTGTGATGCCACAGTTGAAATCTGCTGGGCTAAGAGGAGATGGCAGGGTGAGTATTTGAGAGTCGTCTTACTCTCTACACGGACTGACCATTGAATAGGAAGTGCTTTTATCCTGGCGGACACAAGCTCCTTTCACTTGTTTTTAATATATTCAAGATATACCTTTTCTCTGAGAAGTAGTTCATGGGAGGGAGAAGCATGGTAAATTGCGGGTTTTATTTGGTTGGATTTTTTCCTGTAAACAGACCTGGTTTCTACTAAAGGGTTTACAGCCTATGATATAAAAGAATTTTCTATTTTCGGAATTTCTGGTACACACAAACAAGTCCTTTGGCGACTGTGTAATACATGAAGTGAGTTTCATCCACACTGTGTGGGCAATGAGAGGCATCAGGAAAAACACTAACATTTACCCAAAGGCTTTCGAGCTGCTTGTTAGACAATCATAGCACCATATCATTGAATAAACAGACCCAGGAATATTTGTGAAAGGCAAACACACAAATATTTTTAGGAACCCTGAAGGGTTTTAGAAAGGTATTTTTGTAGTATTTTGAGGTCTGAGTCCTCAAAGGAATACAAATCCAGGAATTTAAAATATATTTTGAAGCTCTGGCTAAATTGGACGATACACACAAGAGAGTCTTAATTTGCAGCAAGTGTAATGAAGAATTTAGCAGCTGTAGTGGCATCATTTCTATCACAACTTAAAGAGCCAAGCTAATTTCTACTGAAGTAAGTTACAGTAGATACCTTAGACTGTGCTGGTTTGCTTGTCTTTCCAATAAACACTGCCATAAAATCAGCACAGCTATGTTGCCACCTTGACACCAATCTGTCATACTCCATCAAAAAAGAAAATCAACTCAAATACCGGGATAACAAATTAACTGCTAATGATGAATTCCCAAGAATAAATCAAATAAATTTGCACCAAGGAGAGAGTGCACATTCAGCCAGCGCTTTGGACAGGGCAAATTTCAGATATTATTTTGAAACTTTCTAGTCAACATATATTTTGTATCGTGTGCTTTTCTAAGGCAGTATATAGGTTTCTATTCTATTCACCCACAAAATGATATTAAAATGCTTACAAGCACAGAATGTACCAAAGTTTGTGCTTTGTGCGCAATCTCTAGAGCTTTCTGTGGAGATTAACCATTCCATAAAAAGAATGAAAATATTAAAACAGGAAAGGAGTCCTACCATTCATCTCTTAAATCCACATAAAAGACATAAATGTCTTTTAAAGACACACAGCTATTTTAAGGCATTGTGAATCTTCAATATAAATATTATTTTTTAATTTATGAAACTCAAATTACACATACACACATGAGCACACTCATACACACACAGACCTATCTGAGCACACAGACAAGTTTTAAAACACACCCATCTTTTGAACAAGTGCTCTTTGCTACATGTCTCTGTCTTAAGACTTTTGCAAGCAGACAGATCTGACAGGGCTCAAAGATACCAAGCTAGAAGCTAGAAACACAGATCCAAAAGAGAAACCCACAACTCAGGAAGAGTCAAAAACAAAGAAAGGGGTGAGAAAATAGAGCACTGGATAAAGGAAGAGTGACAAGCATCGATTTTTGCATCTGGGTGACAGTATAGAAATATGTGCCCAATAACACAGAGAAGCATTTGAGAATCTACAAGACACCATGAACTGTTTTATAACAACAGATGTAAAAGGAAGCCATCTTTTCTACAAGAACTTATTTGAGATAACCTAGACAAGCTTTATAATAACAATCACTATATTAAATGTAAATCACATATGTGATCAAACAGTAATTTGGTATATGTCTGCATACAAACGTACTTTGTACATCTCTCTGTGTGTATCTCTGTGTGCACATGTGTGTTTTTCATTTTCTTTTCTTTTTTCCTCTTTTCTCATCAGTAGACCAACAGCACAACACACCAACAAAGCGAGAGTCAAGGTCAATCTCCCTTTCTGACAATTCCCAAGCTTCTGAACTTTCACTTTTGGGAAACAGGATATGCTATCCCTGGTTTATCTCAGAGCTCACAGTAAGTTCCAAAACCTACAAGAAACCTTGATAATGCCTGGCTCTGAACCCCGATAAGAAAATTCTCAATGGGAAACAAAAATAATTATTCATACCCTATGCAGCCATGAACCACCTGGAAATCTTATCAAAAGAAAAGATTTGGAGCATTCTTAGCATCTCTGAGCAGCAATCTCAAGAGCCCACTGGGTAAAAGGACCTTGGTCAGGAAGGAGAAGAAGAAAGGACATGTCTTGTTTTGTCAGGTCTGGTTGAAATTGCTTTGTGGGGGTCAAATTTCTAATGGATACATGGTTGAATCTAAGTATTTGACCTCTGTTTATATCAGTGATTCAAATGAACAGGAACTCCTGACACAGGCTGCTCATCTGGTAAATATTCTTGGTTCCAGAGCCAGGATTGAGCTCTAAGAAATGTCTCTTAAAGAAATCTAAATTAACGGCATGCCGAATATATTAGTTTGGCATCTCAGGTACAGACGCACAACCAAGAAACCTAGATTTTTCTTCTATTTCTGAGGTGTTTTCAAAAGCATGCCCACAAGGCTTTGCTCAGTTTTCTCCTTGCTACACCAGGGAACCACCCCTCTCATGCACATTGTAGGCTGAAAGTCCATGAGACATCCTAATGCTAAACCTGCCCCTTTCAAAGACATGGCAAGATAGAAGCTTGTCCTGCCAAAACGTCTTATCCCATGCCATTAGCTTGCCTTCTCTTCAATTCCTGCTCAAAATACGACTAAATCAACGTTCTCTCCCCAAGGTTGTTGTGAGACTATTAGGATGTTCATCAGAAAGCTATTGATCTTTCACTTTGATGATAAAGGTATGTTAAGATGGGAAAGAGTAAGCACATGCCACTCTCCTTCCCCGCCCAGGAGGCAAAGGTAATTCTAATTCCTTTCACAGTGCTAATGTTTACTATCCCAGCCTGGAACAGGACACTGAGCTACAGAAGCCAGGAGAAGAGGAAGCTGAAAGACTGCTCAGTAACAATCCTACAAGAGCAGGGCTGCCTGAGGACTTCACAGCTAAGCAGGCCCATCCAAGGTACATAAGATGGCTCCAAGAGTCTCCCGGTCCTTTTCTAATGAGGTCAGTTTAGCTCATGGTAGATCCTTTCTACCCACTGAGAGGTACTCACTGGTTACTGAGATGGAACTAGCCTTGGTCTGGGGATCCACAGTACACCTATTATGTGGACACAGAACTAGATGGTTCGGGTTTGAAACTGGTTGTGGTGGTAATGAGCTGGGAGTCTATAAGCAAGTCACAAGATTTTAAGGCTCAAGTTCCTTCCCTGACAAATGTGGGTACCATTTAGATGTGCTACAGTAAAACAGGGACCTGCTGCAGTAGGCACTGCTTCTAGCACAGTGTTGAGATGGGAAAAGATAAGCTCTGTGTGTTTTTAATGTGAACAATGGGTGAGTAGCTATTGTTAGGCCCACACAATATTGCCCCAACACACTTTATTGAAGTTGTTTATATCAAAATGAGGCCTTGCCTCTTGACTTAGTCTGAAGGCCAAATTGCAACAGCATTGGATCAGAGATGCGAACAGCAAGGGTTTTCTGGGACATCCATTCCAAGGTATCTATGTCCCACGGAAGTTTGAGTCCCAGCTGATCAACTGGCATCATAGGAAGCAAGGGATTCAAGACAAAAATAGCTCCAGCCACTTTGGAATACTGTCTGCTCTTATTCTGGGAACGAGTTAATATTGATTCTAGCCCATGCTCCAGTTAATTTAAAACTTGTGTGTAGTCCCCTGTGTATACACCAGTTAATGAGGCAGCCAAAATAAGGAACTTATGTGTGTATGAAAATTTCGGGAAAAGAATTGAGAGAAATCGGAAATTCTGGACGTGAAGAATACACAGAGAGGAAATCCAGTTCAGAGGAATCTATGGGAAATACTTGGAGTTCTTTGGCAAAACGAAAGTATTTAAGATATCATTGCCATCATCTGAAAGAGCCCTCAGTTTTCAATGATAATCACTTGATCCCTACAGAGCATTTCTTAAGGGGTCTGTCAGTGAGAACTGCGATAAGTCAGATGTTCTCTTTTTAAACGTGATCATCACACTGTACACTTGATACTTACGCTTGAGAGCTTAGATCTTCCTCCTCCCTGGTATAATTTTCATCTAAGCATTCCTTAGATACTTGGATCATTCTTAATGAAGAACAAGCATTATATCCTCTGTGGACACATGGAAATCTGGATAATTGGACCGAGTTGATTACAGCAGTAGATAATTTCTCCCGTTTCCTTCCACTGCAATAAAAGCTTAAGATATGTTTTGCTACCTACTGTGTAAATTATTTTTAGATTACAGACTCTAAAGCATAAATTTATAGGAAAATCTTCCTTTAGTTTTCCCTCCTAAAAAATCCTAATTCAAACTAAATTTATTTCCTCTTCAGTATAAAACTGGAGTGTCCTAATAAGATTTGAAATGAACCTTCAGTACTAATAGCTATCATTCAAATTATAATTAAACATTAGCTTTGCAATAAAGCCTTCTGTTTCAGTCACAACATGTCACTGGAGATGAACTATCTGCTTCCTAAACCCAAATACCTAAGATACCAGAAGTATTTTTTTATTCTGAGAATATCTTGATTGATATTAACCCTCATCGTTTAGAAATGCCTTTCTAAGTGTTTTTTCTCTTAGCTAAACTAAAGTGTCTTGCAGTTGAGAACTTAATACTGTCCCTTTAAGTGAGTGCCTCATTCCAATGGATATTATGCCCATATATTATACCTGTCAAAATTCTTTAAATGCTAATGAGTCACCTTACTGAAAATAAACTGCATGCTCCCTTTTGAAAACTTGGAAGAACGCACACGTGGGAAAACATTTACCTCAATTCTGCATTAATCAGGACAGAGAGGAGAAGAAAGTACTTCAGACACTTGTTCAAGACACAAATAAAGGTGTCCTTAATCCCTATCATGCAAGAGCCACTCTTGAGATGAAAGTTCCTAATTCAATAGGAAAACGTTGGGGTGGGCGTCGGGGAGGGGTCAAAGGGGGAGATGTTTCATACGAGGCGAGGCGTAAGCCATTTCCTCTTCATAGATACAAAAACTTCACATTCTTTGAGAATGTTTGTCAAGGGCGCCCCCCTTGACAAGCATTCTCAAAGAATGTGAAGTTTTACAGGGAGAGTCTCTGTAAACTGGTGCCTGGAGGGCAGGCTCTGGGAAAGCCAGTTTTCTCCCTCCCGTCCTCTCCAGACCCTGGTGAGAATTTCCTTTCTGCTGTGAGGCAGTACTCTTACTCTAAGGGCACAGCCCAGACAAGAAATTTGAAATTTCAAAAATGCGATAAAGCTCAAACCGGCAGCCCTAGGAGGCAAGCAGCTGCCTGGTGACCGCTGATGAAGTGGCTTCTTAAGGAGGTGGGCAGATTGATTCCAGCTGCTGAGCGCCGGGCAGGGCAGCGGCCGCGGAATGCACAGCCAGGCGGAGGCAGGCCTGCAGTGGCTCCCCAACCTAGGGCCAGGCCAAAGACTAACTCTGCAGTTTCAGCCTAAGTGGGAGGGGAGTGGCCTCGTTCTGGGCAATAGGAGCTACCAAGGCAGGCTGGGCCAAAAGGTACCAGTGTCGCTTCAAAACTGGAAGGTGACTCAGGCTATCTGAAAGCCCTTCGAGATCTGGTGTTCAGGAGGGCCCGCATTTTCTAAGTGGTATCCTTGTGGAGATTCCTGTTTGCTTATCTCCACTCACTCTGGGTCTTCTGATAGCTTCGAACCCCCGTGTTGCCCGTTTTGCCTGCCCACACTGTGATCAATACACTCGGGGGTCGGTACCGTACAGTGGAGGTGCAGGAACATGGGGACCTTGGAAATGGCTCAGAGGGGATTTATGATAAGACTTGTTCTTTAGAAGAGCTAACCTCAAAATAAGAGGGCTAAGTGTGTGTGTTGGGGCGGCGGGGGGGGGAGGTAGTAGTCCCCCGGGGGCCCCAAAGTCAGACAGCAAGTGATCTAAGAGTAGGGAAAGGGTAGGAGGTAGGCGGGCATGAAGACACGCCTAATGGAATACTCAATATCCTGAGAAATGCACTTTCGGCCCTGCACTTCCAGAGACTAAAAGCCAGTAATGGGCTTTGGAGTCTGCACTTCCTCTCCCTAAAGTCCACAGGGCTTTAAGGCTGCCACCGATCGATCAGGCTACTCCGCGAAGGCGGCGTGTGGAGTGCAAAATCTTCCTACCGTGGCCAGAATCCACCCAGCCTCCTCTAAACACCCCGGAGAAGCTACTCAACTTTGAAAAGGAAGAATCTGGCTCTTAAAATGCCAGGGAGGAAGAGAGTGAGAAGCAAGGTGACGCCTAGAGAAAGCACTCCTCTTCACTCCCTAACCCAACTTTTTCAGGAAGGTGTTGAAGTTGAGACCCACTGTTGCCCTTGCACTGGGCTGAGAATTTGTCCCTAACCTTCTTCACGTGCAAGGTGACCCAACCTCCACGAAACCCAGGGCAATTAAGAGTGGCGCTTCTGGAAGGAACAGAAACGGAGCAAATGAGCACCCAGAGGTGGGGTTTCGTGGCCTTGTCTTGATGACGTCACAACTCCCCTGACAGTAACCCTGTGAATAAAACCCTTCCCTCCCAATCCTTTGCTGGAGGATGGATCTATTGGGTGGGGACCCGGTCCGCCCCAAGCTGGCCAGAGCCCTCTTGGCAAAGCTCACTGTGTCCAGACAAACTCTGTCCCTAAACTGAACTCGACCCCAATCAGCCTCAGGTCGCCTCGGAGAGGTTCTCCGGGCCTGGGGACGGTCCGGGTTCAGTCCCAGTGTGGGCGCCCCGAGAGGCAGCACCCCGAGCCGTCGAGCGCAGGGTAGCAAACTTTCCGCGGTCCTTCTCCCCACCCCCACGCCACAGGGGCGCGTCTCCGCAAAGAGCTTGCCTTTTCCCAGCCCGCCGGAGACAACTACAGCACGTGATGCGCAGAAACAAAAATAAACACTTCCCCTTCCCGGACCGCCACGGCGAGCAGGGGGCGCCCTGCGCTATCCTGGAGCCGCAGCCCCCGGCCCCGAGCACAGTCCCCACGGACGCCAGGAGAGAGTGGCCCTTAACCCACGACGCCCTGAGCCTACCTCTCGGATTTGGTGAACTTCCTGAACGCCTGGCGCAGGTCGTGGAAGGACCTATAAGTCTGAGGCTCGGCAGAGATGCCCTGTGCCCGGGTGGTCCGCGGGCCGATGTGGGTGGAGGGCACCGGCAGCACCGACTGGCATTTGTGGAGCTTCCTCTTCAGCTCCTGGATTTCTTCCTCCTTCTCTGACAGCCGCTTCTCCAGCTCTTTGATCCTCTCCTCCTTGAGCATGAGAATCTTCGCAAAGTCTTCCTCCAGTTCGCTCATTTTTTATGGTTAAGCCAGATCCCCCCGCTCTCGAAACTTTTCCTCCCGCGGCGCGCTGGCGGCTGGGACAGCAGAGGAGCGCAGCGAGCCGGGGACTGGGGCGCTCAACCCGGAGCACTGAGTGCGGCCCCGCTCCTGCGATCGCTTCTGCTGAATGGACTAGAAGCTCCAAGGGGAGGATGAGGCGTCTAAAAGGAAGGAGAGGAGAGGCAGAGTGCTAATCCCTGGCGTCTCTGGGGAATAGGTGATTATCTTTCATTGAGAAACCAATTAGAGCCGCCCTTCCTCCCCTGAGACCCCCCTCCCTCGTCCCCCTTTCCCAGTCGCTTGGTGAGAGAGAATACGCGAGCGCGCCACCCCACCGAGAGCCTGGTTGGACCAGAGAGTCTGCGCTCACTCCATCACACAGAAACTCTTCTAGGCTATATGGTACCAAAAGAAGGGAGTGGGATGGGGTGCTTTATGACACTTGATCCTTGAAATAGCAACAATTACCATGTGATCTCTTGAGGATGACGCAGTGCTTGTAACTGGATCCAGAGAGAGAGAGAGAGAGAGAGAGAGAGAGAGAGAGAGAGAGAGAGAG
>LOJH01012374.1:13522-25421 GCA_001685095.1 Ellobius talpinus
GAGAGAGAGAGAGAGAGAGAGAGAGAGAGAGAGAGAGAGAGAATGTGTGTGAGAGACATTTCATAAATATTAAATTGCCTTTAGACAACCTAAAGAAACCCATCTTTGTTTTCGCCATTTCTTTCTTTTCCGTTCTGCTTGCCTGGATGTGGTCATGAGAGAAGGCGCATGTGTGTGCATCTCTTCTCACTGTCAAGTTCTGAGGTTGAGACCTTCACTAATAAGAATGACCGACAGGGCAAGAGCAATTCCGAGTTTGGGTAGCACCTAACTTTACTGGAAACTGTGGACTAAACAGTTGGAGGGCAAGTTGAATGAGCATATCATGATGAGCCAAGTGTTTACGGAAAATTGAAAGGCCATGCGTTGATTGTGAACAGTTCAAAGTCTGGATTTTATTTCATCCACTCCAGTTAAATATTGTATGTTGAGCACCCCAATATCATCTTTCAAGGCTCTGAAGTGGCTACTGCAGCTGCTAAACTGCTGGCTTACCCTCCCAGTTGAGTTTGAAAACTGCATCTGTGTTCGTCTTTGTTTCTCCCTTTTCTGAGATCCATCATCCCGCCAATGCTAACGGAATTATTATAGCCTTTTGATCCTGAGTATTTAGTAATTACTACACTTTAAAGATATCCATTGTACACCACAGAGAGCATGATTTATAAAAAAACAAAAGTAAACATTGTATTCCATTTATTTGGTGAATGGGGGGCATTCTTTCAGGTAATGAGCAACAAGTTAACAAATTTTAGTATATGAAACTAAAACACAGAGTTTCTCTTAACTAATGATCACTTTCCTTTAAAAAGAAAAACTGTAATTTTTACTTACAAAATAAAAAAACAAACAAATAAACTACCTGGTCTGAATCAATACATAAAAGGAAAGCAATCATATGGTTTGGTTTTCAAATAAACCCTAAAATATGTTTCCTTTTGGAAATCTTTCTATTACTTACTGCTAGCTGTACTCACCTGGTTACATTAGGTTAGAATTACTAAGCACAACATCTGGATTTCTTAAGGGAAGCAGGTACCTCTACCCAGATTCAGTTGTCTGTGGTGGTGATGGTTACTTTCCTGTCNCCCCGTGTGTGTGTGAAAACAGGATCCACTATAATCCTTTTTAGAAATACTCAAAATAATGGGTATTTAAAAAAATACTCCATGCAAAACAATAACCATAAAAACTTTTATCTTGTTTAAAAGCCTAGGGCACAGTTCCAACATTGCTTATGGAAACATAAAAATAGTTTCATAAAGATTTTTGTTACTCTCCTCATGTCTCATCCTGTCTGCAACAAAGACAGTTTTTAAGTACTTCTTCTGCCCATTAAAGGCATCATTTAAGCCAGGATGCCACATATACGTCAGAGCTCTAAACCTACCACTTTCTTTATAAATTAAACTTATTTTTAGGTTAGTCACTTTTAACTTAAATAATGTTGGTGACTAGTGAGAAAAAAAATCTCATTCATTAGCTTCAAAATATGTAATTTAGGTCACAAGGAAAGTCTGATAAGCTGTCCTAACCCAATGATCTTATATTATAAAGGAAGAAGATGAAAGGTTGGAGACAAAGTCCAAGTCCAGGGCAGTATATATGTTTGAGTTCAAGGCTGTGATGTCATGGTGTTGATTTCTCCACCATTCTGGTTCCAGTTTAAAAGCTGAAAACCTAGACATGGTAGGATTCCAGTGATCCAGCTGTGAGATGTGGCCTTTCCCTTGTTTCTTCTAAATCTGTAGCAGTACCTCTGTTGGAGTAAAAGTAGTAATGAAACTTTCTTTTATTAATTAAAGGTGAAGGTCGCCATCTAGTGCCCTTAGAAAAAAATTACTAAAAACCATTTTAGTCACAATGAAGTTAAAATTATTTTCTTAAATGCCTATAGCAATGTTTTCATGTTCCGTGGTCAAGAAAAATAGAAAATGTGAAGAAGGTCATGTTAAAGAAAAAATTATCCCTTTTAGTCACTGTATAGTAATAGCAAGGATGTTGAACAATTTTAAAGATTATCATCATCATCATCATTATTAGCTGATGTTGGATGTCCTTCTGTGTATGTGTTGCATATATTGGTTAATGAATAAAATTGTTTTGGCCAGTGGCTTAGCAGAGTAAATCCAAGTGGGAAATCTGAGCAGAGAGAAAGGGAGTAGGGGGAGTCAAAGGGACGCCATGTAGCTGCTGAAAGAGAAAGACACCAGAACCTCACTGGTGAGTCACTCTCGTGGTGATAAACAGATTAATAGAAATGGGTTGATTTAATATATAAGAGCTATCTAGTAATACTTCTGGGTCATTAGCCAAACAGTGCTGTGATTAATACAGTTTTTGTGTAATTATTTGGGTCTCGGTGGCCCGGAAACGAAAAAGCAGTCTCGGTTTACAATTAGTAGTAGTAGTATTGTTATTAGTTTTTGAAATAGGGTATGTATGTATGTATGTATGTATGTATGTGTGTGTGTGTATGTATGTGTGTATGTGTGTATGTATGTAGCCCTGGCTGTTCTGGAACTCATTCTGTAGCCCTGGCTGTTCTGGAACTCACTCTGTAGATCAGGATGATTTTTAACTCAGAGATGTGCCTGCCCCATCTCCTGAGTGCTGGGATTAAAGGTGTGTACCACCAGTGCCCAGCTCTTATGTTTTAATTTGAGTAGGTATATGCACATGTGTGTGGGTCCCCAAGGAATCCTAAAAAGTTCACTGGGTACCCTGAAGTTGGTGGTTGTGAGCCAACAGACACAAGTGCTGGGAACTGAACTCAGGTCCTCTGGAAGAGTAGTAGGTACCGAAGCTACTGAATGATTGATGAGCCATCTCTCTTAGCCCCCAGTGTTTATAATGCACACCAACACAGAGCTAAGCCTGTCCATGTCTCCATGCTACTAAGTCTAATCCCCATAATGACTCTGAAAGCTAACTACTCTTACTCCATCCCATTTTAGAGATGGATTTACTAATTTACCCAGATTAGGCAATTTGTCTGGCTAGCATTGTCTAGACTCGCTGCAGACCGTGTGCCTCCCAGTACAGCCTGATTCTACGTGAAATACACAGTGAGGTGGATGGATGTACACATCTCTATGAAGACAGGGAGAAGCAAAACTCAAATGCCTTCAGCCATGGGAACACATTAGGCTTGAAAGCTCATACAAGCACAGAGAAGTCCCAACGATCCAAGTTCCAACAATTGGCTATCTTACTGAAGTTGTTTGCTTTGTGACACTTTACACTTTATACACAATTCTAAATGTTTTTATCTAAAAAAAGAATATCCACTGTCAAAGGCTATGGTCATAGTTTGACCCTGTTTTCTTTCCTTTCATATATAACACTTTCTAAAGAAACTAAAGTGTTATAGACGTCAGTAGTTCTCATGGGATTCCTATCTTTTAATCTAGGTCACTATCACAGGAGGTATTAATATCTATTTACAAATTCAAAAAGTAATTAAAAGTGAGTTGATTTTAGTGTTTCTGGCTTCTAGAAAATATATCCCATTATAATATATTTGTTCCCCAAATATTCTCTTAGTCTCTAGAGAAACAAATGATTGCTGTGCTTACTGTTGAGTCAGCAGACCACTCATGTTGTCCCACTGCTGGAGTAACATAAATCTTGCTATGTATTGTAAGAGTCCAGAAGACCAAAGGAAATGATTAGGTACCAGTTTGTGACGTCAGTCAGTAAAAATGGCCGTACAAAATCAGAAATGAAGGCTGAGGACATAAAAATCAAGGCAGAAGTCCCACCTTTGGAATGGGGTGGGAGTCAATACACTATCTCTCTGTTTTCTACACTACAACATCAAAATACTTCCCACACTGGTAGAAATAGCAGTGTTTTGTGAAAGAATGCTATAACACCCTTGGGAAACTAAAATGAATACTAGATTTAAATCAAAAGATCCACAAACATGTTTCTATTCAGTCATTGCTCAAGCTGGGTGCTTATGAAAGCCCTCTACATTCTCAGATTTATTCTCCTCATTTATAAAATAAGGAAGGACAGTGGGTCTTCTTCTCCCTTCCTCCAGCAGGTCTACAGAGTTCTGTTCTCAGTCTGACCTTACAGATCATATTCATCCTACGAACGACTTTCACAACATTTAAAATTGAGAAAAGGGCAAGTTCAAGTATGACTAGTCCCATGAGGAAGAAAGCATACTCTTTTGACTATGAGAAGCTGAGGTTATATTCCATTTATTTTATGTTGTACTGAATGTTGCCTTAAGCAGCATTTTCACTTGAATCAGGTATGTTCTGATGACCAAGAAGTGTGGCCATCCATTACTCAAAATACAAAGTCCAAAAACACACCAACATCCTTAATTTTTTAACCTTACAAATTTATCAGATTACATTTGTTGAATTCACATAAAGAATGGTAATTTTTTTTTAAATCTTCCTCCCCAGGAAAGTGTACTTAAATCATTTTCACAATATGGTCTTATTGTAAAAACAGTTATCTGTTCAGCTGCCTGTAACAGAAGGGCCATTGTCTTCTTTATATGCTGTATCTGTGCCTATGTTTTAAAAAATAAGCCCTCTTATAAATTTTAAAATATAATACTTAAACAGGAAATTGTAATGTTTAATATGTTGCAGAGCTCAAATTCTATAGTTTATTAGAGTCTCGGAGCTAGAATGTGAAGGCAGGGCTACCATGTGACTTCAAGCTATTAATTTTATCCTCATGAGTTTCAGGAACCCAAACTATAAAGTATATATAGAGAGAGACTAAACGCTTTTACACCTAAATCCTCAAGGTAATTTGACATTTATCACTTAAATGTGACCCATATGAATAAAGTGGCCATGATGTGTGTCCCTTGCTTTAATTCTCCTAAGAGGATACTCAAATGTTGGAGAGCTGTTCTCAGCATCCTAATGCTGCAACCCTTTAATGCAGTTCCTCAGGTTGTAGTAAATTCCTAATTTGTCCCTGTAATTTTGTTACTGTTATGAATAATAATGTAAACATCTGATATGCAGGCTATCTGATAGGCTACCTCTGTGAAAGAGTCACTCGAACCTCTCCCACAAACACACACAAGGGGTTGAGTATCACTGGCTTAGATGATGGGGACAATACTCATTTCCCTCTCCAGACCCCTGCCACACACATGTGCCATCTCTCAGTTGGTCAATTAAAAACCAATCTGCATATATATATATATATATGTGTGTGTGTGTGTGTGTGTGTGTGTGTGTGTGTCACAGCTGTGTATCTTTGTTTCCTTGCGGGACTTCTGACTCTTGACTTTTTGGCTGGCTTTTCAGACACTATGCCTCGTACTGGTTGCATTGCCTTAATGCAAGGCGAGGTGCCTAGTCTGACTACAACTTGATATGCCATGCTTTGTCAATATCCATGGGAGGCCTGCCCTTTTCTGAATAGAAACAGAGGAAGAGTGGATGGGGAGAGGGGCAGTGGGGAGGGGGGAAAGGGACTGGGAGTAGAAGAGGAAGAGGATACTGCGGTCAGGCTGTAAAATAAATACATTAATTGATTGGTTAATTAAAAACAATAATCAAAGCAGGGCTGTGAAGGGTTGTTAAAGCTATAATTGACATCACAATTTTTTTGCCTTTAAAATAAGACCATTACTTGGGTAAGTGTGATCTAATCCAATTTCTCAAATGATTACCAGTGCAACTGGAGGGTGATTCAAAGGAAATTTCTGTTGTGAACTTTGAGGACAGAAACATGGCAAGGAATGCAGCAAACAGAGAGCAAGCGCCTTCTAGTCCACAAGGAAGTGGCTTCTGCCATGACCTCTGGAGCTGAGAAGACGCTCTGGGCTGCTGGAGAGAATGCTTCAGACATGACAATGGAATCTCAGCCCTTTGAGGTGCCAAGCAAAGAACCCAGGCATGCAGAACCCAGACTCCTCACTTCCAGACTGTGAGGTCATCAGCGGATGCTAATTTAAGTCTCTACAATTTATGGCATTTGCTAGGGGATGAGATAAAATAATTAAACGATTCACGCATAATTTGACAAGAAGTCCATTACAAATGTAAGAAGTGCCTTAGAGCCTAGCTTCCCCAAAACATTATTTTCTGTAGCCCTATTTTATTTCAAATGGATACTTGAGTACATAAAATGTTGCTATAAATTATCAGCCGATTAAGGCACATTGCTGACAGTACAAATGGCCTTTTGAACAACTCTCGTCTATAGATGGCATTTATGTTTAATGTTGTACATTATTGTAACCAGTGTGGAAATCCTGCCCACCGTGGGTTCCAGGAAGGACTGAAGCTGTTCATTAGTTTGAATGACTACAAGGTAGAAGCATTGCTGTAATTTACCTTGTTGGTGGGTTAACTCTGTAACCGTGTGCCAGTTATGTAGTCCTGCACTGAGCGTTAGCTGTCCTGTCTGGAAAATATCAACAAGTATCTTTTGTAGGATTGCTTATTTCCGATACAAGATTTGGAATGTATTTAAATATAATCTTGGTTCATGAATTGAATGTGTTGTTGTAGTTACAGACAGAAATCAAATACTCCCGCATAAAATGATCTCCCAGGTTCCTATACTGAAGCCAAATATTTGAGTAAAGTGAAGGGAGAGAGGAAGAAGTCAAATCCTTTTCTGAGTTAAGTTTTGGTTTGGATTGACTTGGGATTTTTTTTAATGAGGAAAATGAACTCACTTGCTTGGAACTTGTAAAAAAATAATTCTTCTTAGTAGAAAATGTTTATGCACAATATAAAATCATGAAGGCACAAAACAATATATAATGAAGGCAAGTGTCTCTTTCATCCTGGTTCCCAAGTCCCTCTCTAAGGAGGCAATTGCTCACTGGTGTATTGAGTTGTGAATCACCCGTGAAATATTCTAATTATTCACTTGCACATTTTTACTAAGCACATATCCGTGAAGAGATGACATCTAATACCTTGCATGGATTCTAGCCTGTAACCTAACTAAGCACTACTATGTCCTGATTTTCAGGACCTGATGTCAAACCCAGCATACCACCCTGTCCCTAGTTATGATAAAAAAAAATCTTAGCAAGAAGACAGGGACATTGCTGCATTTAAAGAGTGTGGTCCCTCCCTACTCCTCAACTTCATTTATAGCCTCCCCTTTCCCTTTAAATAAGTGAGGTGCTTCTTACTGGACTCGGTAGGCTTAATATCCTCAGAACAGTTTGGTGCTTTAAGGATACAAGTCAAATGTTACCAGCTGTGCATACTTTTAAAGATGTGAGACAATAACCTCTAGTCCGTAGTCCTCCTTACCTGCTTTTTGTTAATGGAGACATTCATTATTTCCAGTGAACCGTTTCCATGCATAAAACTTAAGATCCCATTGCTAGACATATGGCGCCTTCTATCTTGGCAGTCTCTTCATTTTTATCACCATCAAAGTTATCTTTACCTTTAATCTGACTGCACGACTGTTCAGCTGTTGATCTATTATTTCAACTTCACTGAGGTCATGTCATGGTGTAAATAATTTTGTCAGAATACCTACACATGTACTGTAAAAGTAATTTATAACTTCCTTCTGTATCTACCAAAAGCATTTTCCCAGAACCTACGATGTTCCCGTATTTACTGATGGTGTTTCCAAGTGTCACATTTTCTCAGCCTGTATAAAAAACATTTGGAAGTTCCCCACAATAATGTTTAGGTCTCATGCCAGTTCCAATGGAAAGGCTTTCCACTAACCAAGAAGAGCGTAGTATGGTAATCTGCACTCCGCTCCCTCTCCAGGCATCCTTGTTAGCCCTCCCACCCCACCCCCAACCCACAGTCTGCAGAGAGTAGAGAGGAAGCAGAGGGACAGGATATTGATCTAGGAAGGCACAGTCCCCAACACCTTTCATTCAAGACTCCATCAAATAATGGGAGATCACTTTACAGTGCAGGCAAGCAGACACGACTCAGGCTGCGGTTAAAATCATCAGCAAGAAACTGTACCGGGAATACCTTGGTGACGGAAAGCGGTCCAGGGCGTGGTTTGCGGGCCCTAGCATACATACATGCATGCATATTTTGACGACTATAAATTTCTTAGAACTCCTTTCTCTAATTTGGGTGTATCAGTTAAACCTAAGGTTCTTCCTTTAAAAGCCTCCACTCGGAGCCTTTGGATGCATTCAAGTGAGTCACACAGGCGGAGTAATGAAGAAGCATTGCAAATGCCATGGTGGCTGGGGGCAACGGCTATCTATCAAGGACTGGCAGCTTCTGGCCCTCCGCAGTCAAACTGATCTGGCTCCTGAGCAAATGTCAAGTTAGCATTCTAGAAAAGATACCGGAGTGGAACCACTTATGCTAGCAATCCTTTTGATTAACAATATTATGGAACTAGCATCCTCGCCTTGAAAGGGAAATTAAAACGAATATTTGTGGTATCCGAGCAGATGTGCTTCGTTCTATTCAGCCCACAGATTGCTTTTTGTTCACCGTTGTATAGCTTGTAGATTCTCTGCTAGACGTGGGAGGGGCTGAGGTGAGACAGACAGCGCGTCTGACCCCAGTGAACTCATGAGAGTGCAGGCAGAGTCGCTCAGTCCTGGGAACTCAGATCTGTCAAGAGGCATATTCCCCAAATGCTATGCTATTACAGAGGAGGGGGACAGAAAAGCAACAGGCTATGTGTCGTCTGCGCATGATGGGGTGGGCGTAGAGTCTTAGTTTCCTAAAAATCATTTGTAAGAGCAATTCACAGAAAGCCCAAACAACAGAAAGCCTATTGAGTGCATGGTCACCTTTATTAAATGAAGGATTATTTTGATAGACAAAGGACTGGCTGAATTTCTATGATTTACAATTTACTGAAACCTCTCCTAACCCTCTGAGAAGTGTCTGTGTGTGCATGTTTTCTGGAAGACAGGGGACAGCAAGATGGTAGGGGTGGCACGGGTGTGACAAGGCCAGACACTTGTCAGTAAGTATCAGGTGTTTCATTGTAAGAGACCTGATTTAATCAAATACCATAATTGAGAAATAAACACAGTGGACAGCATAGGTAGCCTTCTGAAAAAACATCTGGAAACAACCAAGTATTATCCATGCTATCAACAATGTGCTATTATAGTCATATTGTATTCTTTTGTTTTCATTTCTTCTGTAAAAATTGCTTGCTGTTGGCTATAAAAATCTATTTTCTATGAAAATCAGATTAAAATAATTATATTGATTAAAGCAAAAGATATCCGGGCACAGCTAAGCTTCCAGATTTAAATGTGTGTGCTTGCCTAATAGGAAAGTATATAAAGACATAAATGACCATTGCTCTACTTTTAGGGAACAGAGCGTCCATTTTTATTTCATACAAATTAAATATTTTTATAAACATAAAATTAATGAACATTTGATGCACTGTATACTAGACAATGCTTGTGAGGCTGTAACTAACATTAAAGTAAAACAGATTCATTCAGGTGTTACAAAGGAAGAAACCTTTACTTGCAAAAGTTACGGGAAATTAGAGAGAGATTGTAGTCACAAAAAATACAAAACAGTCTTATCAATGAGAATATTTCCCATACCAAAATTAATTCTTCTGTAATTACAATCTAAAAATAGTTTAATTAAACAAAATTTCCTGGGAAGTGATTGCTAATAGAAATAAATTTATTTAAATATTTATATGATTTAGGCATTGCATGCTTTTCAAAAATATTAAAAAACAACAAAAACTGTAACTCTTGTCCTACCACCTGTCAAGTGTATTATAGTGCTATAATAATTAAACCAATACTATGAGCAAAAATAAGGAAACTGGTTAATGACGAAAACATGTGGCTTAGAAAGAGACTCATAGCTATATGGAAACAGTTGATAGAGAAAAATAGCGTGGCTGAAGAAGAAACTGATGCTAACTAATTAAGGGGAATAGTTATGTGATGTTTCTTTTGGAATATAATGTTTGTTTATTCAAGTATGATATGCTTACATGCATAATTCTTTCCTCTTTTATAGCTTTAATAAAACATGCAACATGAAATGTGCCATTTAAACCCTTTTCCAGTGTATTATTCAGTGGCGATAACTGCAACCTGAAGCTTTGCAACCACCATCACTCGCAACCAGAAGCTTCCATGCTTCTTCCATGCTTCCACATGCTCTCCCATCATGATATAATGCCCTATGCCAGGCAGAAAAGCATTGTAACCAACTCACCATGGACAGACACTTCCAAACCTGTGAGCCAAAATAAGCCATGCTCTTTCTCAGCCGATGACCTCAGGTATTTGTTACAATAAACAAGAGCCATTGAATCTATATAAATAGACCCCTGAAACTATAGATGCATTCAAGAAACCAAGTCATAGATACTTAGCAATAATTAGGAACTTCTAGTTTTAATATATAAATATCACAAATTGATTAAAATTAACTAATGACTAGTATTTTAAAAGAGCTGAAAAAAATTTTCTTCTTTGTCCTTCATCCTCCAACTATGCTACACCCACATGGTCATGTGACAGTGTCACGTGGAGCTGGTGATAGTGTCCTTCTTGACTCTGCACTGTCACCCAGAGGCATTTTATATAATGTCAGCTTCTATGTTTACTAGTGTTCACTAATACCCTGGGCTGCTGGATGGCAGCCGACACGGGAAGTAGACAGCTTAATGGATTTTAGAAGCAGTTGAGTCTAATTTCCTTCTCATACAAAAGCATCCTAAAATTCTTAAGAGAGCCATAAGTATACATATATATGTATGTATACACACACACATACACATGTGACTACATTATTTAAACAATTGGAACTACTGTAACATACCTCAGTAAAAAATTGAATTTGACCAATTTCACAAGCCCTGGCATTTTGAACCACATGATTCGGTTGTGGCAGGTGGTCCTGTATACCACAGGGCTTTCAGTGGATGCCAGTTGCATCCCTCATCTCTAATTACTACAATCAAAAATATCTCCAGGCACTACCAAGTGACAATTACCATTGGGCAGATATAAACTGAGTTGAGGCTCACATCTACAAATGGATATTAAGAGCTAATCACTGAAATTAGTTCTTATTTGGAGCATTGCTAAACATCATTATATCTGTGCTTTAAAAACGTTTATATACCCTTTCAATGAGCATATGGACACAGAAGAAAAGTAGTTTGTGTCACTCCAGATCCTTACAGGGACAGAACAACAGTCTTCCCTGCCATTCTTGTCTAACAGTGCTTAAGGGAACTATACTTGACAATTCACGTCCCTACAATTTGATTTCAATTGAAGTTTATTATCAGAGAGCAGGGCAACCAAAGACTTAATTAGCCATTCCCATTGAACCTTGATGTAAATGCTGCCATTAATGGCTAATATATATATATATATAATAAACTATATATATATAGTTTACAGTTATATTTATTTACATATATATAGTTTATATGTATACATATATTCTTAAACTTTATTTGAGAATATGAAAGGTTATTACCAAATCTAGCGTAAACCTGTTTGATATTATCTCATTTTCCTAAAATAACCTTTTCTAGTTTGCTTTCTTTTGCTGTGATAAACACCATGGCCAAAAGCAACTTGGAGAAGAAAGAATTTACTTGTCCATTATCACGGAGAGCCAAAACCTAAAGGCAGAAACTGAAGTAGAGATCATGGAAGAATACTTTGTATTGGCTGGCTTCCTCTGGCGGACTCAGCCCAAGCTCACCGGACCAGAGGTGGCACCACTTGCCCACAGAGGGCTGGACTCACCCACTTCAATTAACAATCAAGAAAATGCCCCCATAGACCTACCTAGAGGCCCATGCAAGTGAGGCATTTTCTCAGCTGAGGTCCTCTTCCCACATATGCCAAGCTGACAGTGTGACCAGGTCTGCCAAGCTGACAGTGTGACCAGGTCTGCCAAGCTGACAGTGTGACCAGGTCTGCCAAGCT
>LOJH01012375.1:0-25657 GCA_001685095.1 Ellobius talpinus
GCCATTAATCACTGCAGCGCCGACTGACGGGGAGGGCGACGGGGCCAGCGGGCGACTGCCAGCCCTGCCAGCCTGCATTTTCCACTGCCGGGTCCTGCCGCAGGTCACCGGCATCATCCCCAGGTCACTTGCAACCTGGAATGGGAGGACAGTGTATATCTCTTCCAAGGGAGAGCAGGCTTGTCTGGCTAAGTCTGGGTCATACCATAGCTCCTTTTTAGGGGTTGTGGTGGGGCGCTTCTGGAAACTGGAGCATAATCAGGACTGCATCAAAACATAGAGGGCTGGACCTAAGCTTGTGCCTGTTTCACAAACTCTGACCTCCTCTAGCAACAAGAGTCAAGGCGTTATTCTTTGAACCCTGGTCACAGTGTCTGTGGCCTCAGAGAGTCTTACACTTCAGCTTGGCTGCGGCTCCTCCCTCAAAGGCAGGGCCTTTTCAGACAGCTGCCCAACCAGGGCTGGCTCAGGGTCAGGAAGACAGGGGTCTACAGGGTGTAACTCCCACTCTCTGCCTGCAACTCCATTTTCTTAGCCCAGGCTTGTTGACCCACCACTTTTTGGTGTGAAAAACAAGTTCTGTTTCTTCTTAAAACCCAAATATTCTCTGAATCAACCTAGGTTTGGAGGGAACCTGAAGAGGTGACATGCCTGCAAAGCTAAGCACAATGACTGGCCACTGGGAGCCTGCACTGCACCTGGAATGAGGGGCAGAGGCTTCTACTCAGTACCAAGTAGCTCAAGGGGAGGCTTCCAAGAGCCTGGCCCAGAACTGGGATAGTGGCCACCTCCTGTGACCAGCCCCCACCCTGCCTGACTTTAATATTACAACAATTTTTCAAGCTGGAGCTGAACTAGTGGGAAAAATGGGTCTGCTGTAATTGTTGTTAGATTGTGTGTCAGCCTGATAAGATGTAACAAATACTTCTCCCCATCAGGGTCTGCTGCCGGCCTGGGAATGGATGGAGAAACTTCTCTTAGTCTGCGAGGGATGGGCCATAAAAACTTCGCCTCTAAGATTAATGTAATAATCACAGGCCTTGCTGGGGGAAAGGGAGGAAAATTAAAATAACCAAACCTTGCCACCGAGCCAGACCATCTCCCTCCTACCAGAGCACGGTCCCCCTTCCTCAGGCACTGCCACAGCCCAGATGAGGGAGAAGTAGCAGGCAGGATCCCTGGGCTGTGGCTAGGAAAAACAAGCTCACACCCCTAGTCCTCACTGAAAGCCCTGGAGAGCAGGTGCTGAGGGCTGGACAAGAATATCCCCAACCCATCGCTATCGCATGCGTCTGTTCTGACCAGCAGCTGTGAAGTGTTAGACTGAGTAGAGTCACCTGCCTCAGTCTACCCTGCAGCCTTGCCTGCTCAAGGTCAGATCCTCAACTATTGCTAGGTATGGAAGTCCAGGCATACAGTTCCCAGCTCAGGCTGCAGCTAGGCTGAATGCAAATTCAGTTTCTGTCTCCAGCTATCTGGACAGTCAATTAGCCTCAACACTGTGTCCTCATGATGTCAAATGATGTCACACTGAGAATGCTGACACAATGCCAGCACTCAGGAAACAAGAGGCAGGATTGCCTCAAACTCAAAACCAGACTGCTTTACATAGCAAGACTATCTCAAGGCAAGGTACCCAATGTACAAACTAAGTACCCACAAGTCCACACTGATGGTTTTACTAAACAGGCAAGCAGTGACAGTCCTCATGCAGACTCCCAGGGTAACCCACAGCCCTCAAGTGTGGTCAGCACAGAGTGACTTCACTCAAGAGTCTAGCATAGAACAGGGAGCATGCATGCACAAGGTCCTAGACACGGCAGCCTTGTCCACATGCTGAGGGATCACAGTAAAGTGTTCTATAGAAAGTAACTGCCAAGATGGGCTGCAGACTTGTGGCTCTGAATGCCCAACAGCCACCCTTGTCCAGGTCATCAGAACAGAGAGGCCTGGAAATCTCACAGCCAAGAGCCTGAGAGGAGGATGAGGTAGAACATCCCTCTGCTCCCAACACTGACTAACATGTGCTGCCCTACTGCAGAGTGCTGTGTCCCAGCAAGTCCCCGCACTGACACCACAATAGCTACAAATCTAAACCGGTTCTCTAATTCCTGTGTATTATGCACAAATAACCTTGTTTAGTGCTGGACATAGAACTTAGAACCTCCCCTATTAACTCCAGCTCCAGGGACTATGATGCTGTCTTTTGGCCTCCACAGGCACCTGCAAGTGTGTGTGTGTCTGTGTGTGTGTGTGCTCGTGCGCGCACACACACACGTCCAAACATAAACACCTAAAAAGAAAGGTATAATCAAAATAACCTACTTAGTTTTATTAGAAAACAAGCCAGGTGGGAAGGGTTCCTTCCAAGCAGCCATGGAGGTTTGATAACTTAGTAAGATTGTTTCCACACAGAGCCAGCAACACTGTAAAGCATGCCTGACTCAAGGCCCTGTCCACGGTGTGGGGTCTGTCCTCTGGGTGCACCTCCCAACCCAATGTTACTTCATGTACTTGTCCTGCTGGTCAGCCAGAATCTTGGCAGAGGATTTGGCATCATAGAAGAGTTCACTGATCTCTTCCACATGCTCCTTCTCAATGCTGTCCTTCCCGTTGATCTTGGCCAGCAGGTTGGCTGGGGTCAGCAGCTGCACCGAATACCTAGAACAGACAGCACAGGAGTGAACAGGGGGCCACTGAAGGGAGCCCAGAGTCAGCAGGCAGCGTGGACACTGCTGGGAAAGCTGCAACAGTCTAGCCGGAGTGAACCCAAGGAGAGGAAGCAAAGGAGGACTTCCACTGCCCATTACAACTGAGGTGGGGGACACCGGGGGACAAGTGCTCTTCTCACCTCTGCAAAGGAGGGGATTCCATGTCTGCTGACAGTCTAACACTTTGATGCCCACACACCCTGGACACACCCAGAGCGGACAGTGCCAACTTAGATGGGGACTGTTAGACAACAAGCAGGGAAATCAACACAGGCAACCAAAAGCTCATGCTGGTCTAAGACATGGAAACCCAATCTGTGAAAGTTCACTCAAACAGCTGACAATTTCTTCCTTCCTTCAGGAACAAGAGCACATACTGAAGGGACACAGGGAGGGCTGAGGGTTTGAAGAACTAGCTTCTCCAGTCACTGTCTTTGAGCCCTGGCAGAACAGCCTGGAGAACAATGCACATGCACTGATCCCCTGGGCTGCCCACTGAGTTCCACGATAGGCTTGCTGGAGACTGGGTTCTAAAACTCATTTCTAGATTGTTGGCACTCAACTCAGTGCCTGGGGAAGGTCCTTGGCACAGTAGAAGGGCCCCAGCACGCTGCTACCTGGTGCAGCATACCTCAGTGTGGTCTTGGTGCCAATCTCCCCCAGGTGGTTAAGCGCCTCCTCGCTGATGTTGATGCCTTCCGTCTGGGCTCGAATCTTAATGATCTTTGGAGAAAACAACATGATTAAGTGTTTCAACTGTGTTGACTGTCTGACCTGCTGATGGCCACCAGCACTGCTGGCCTGCATCTCTGGGGATAACATGCCCCAGTCATAGTCCACCTGAATGTTGTTACATGGGTACCCTCATGCCCAGTGTAGCTCACAGCTTCCTCTAGCCCTCTCCACTGTTAGGACCAATCCTTGTTTTGCCCTCAAGGCTCCAACCTCTCCTGGCAGCTTAGGTACTATCACCTATGAGCACTCAAGCAAGAGAAGACATTTTTTATTTGCTTGATAAATACTATGGTTAAATAAATCAAAAAAAGTTACTTTAAGAGATTTACCAGCCTCCTAACATCGCTGAAATATCTAATCTATCAAGAGCCTAATGCTTGTTGCACTGAGGATCCTGGTGAGGCTGGAGGGGCAGCCAGCAGGCTGTGAGATGCGGCAGCAGTAGCACGGGGTCCCACAGGCGCAGCAGCACTGAGTGATAAGGGCCAGTAGGATAATGATGTTGTGTGTTGCGGGGCCGAGATAACTCGAGGACTTCGAGCCTCATATAATACAGGAATTTTTCACTCTGGCAGCTTCGTAAACAAGATATCAAGAAGCCGCTGTTTAAATTAAAGCTGTAAAAACAGCCAGAGTAGAGGCCCAGGAATGGGAAGACACTGAGTCCTAATACCAGGCTCTGGAGAGAGAAAAGGGGAGTGGAGGCTCGAGACGGCTGAGGCTGACAGCTGAGACTCTGCTGGGGTCAGCAGTCATCAGCTGCCTGTCACTGTGAGCTGCCTGGAGCTGAGGGCAGCAGGTTAGCATTCATTCTTAAGAGGTGGTCACTTCACAGGCCACCATTGCTGATGCTACCTTCATCCAGACAAGGCTGTAAGAGCAGGATTGGGGGGAACCTCTTGACTGGTTCAAACACAGCCCCAACACTACAGAGGCCACAAACATATCTGCTGTGCTCCTCAGGGACCAGGATGTGATCATCTACACAGGCTCAGCTATCAGGTCCAACAGCAGAGCGGCCCAAGACAGACACCAGATGGGTTCAAGAGCTGTGGAAAGAAAGCTAGAAAGGATGCCCTGCTCTGCTCCATCAGTCAGCTACACGACTCAAGGACTTGTGACCAAAAGCTGGACAAGGAAGACCTAGGGCCAACAGCAAACATGGTTGCTCAGGCGTGTTCTGGAGCTACAAGAGGACTGAACACATCAGTGGACATCAGCGCAGGGCATGCTCTCAGCACGCATAGGGTCCTAGGTCCCATCCCCAGTGCTGTCAACTCCAGACAGATACACACAGTGAAGGCCAGAGGCTGGCTGAGGGGAGGGTCGGCCACACCTCTCTACTGTACTGGATCTGTGCCTTGGCTTCCTTCCATAATGCCAGGGATATTTGCTCTCACTGTCTCTAGAACAGGCCAGAACAATCATGGGAGCACCTACCTCAGCTGCTTGGAAACAGGCAGCTCATGGACGAGCTCTTTAATCATTTAATAAACTGCAGGGATGTTTATGAGGTGTCAGTGCTAGTGGCACCCTTCACATGTTAAGTTTGTCTTTGTAAAACCGTCCTTAACTCCAGCAAAAGGCTGAGGGGATCCCTGAAGCCATCAAGGCCAAAGCAAGACTCAGACAGGCAGCCACTAACAGAAGCCTGGAGACTGGCCCAAGCAGGCCTGTCAATCACAGCACCAGTATAAGGGGAGGCAGAGCACTCACTCCAGAGGAGCTTCGCCTGTAGCTCCAAGGTGAGCGACTCTGGATGGGCCCAGATCCACCACTTAGTTATCAGAAAGCTGTTGTCAGAGACCCTAGGAGCGGACCATGATGCAGCTGAGGATGATGGTGCCCTGGTCCTGTCACTATCACACGAATGCATGTGATAATTCTGCAAAGCAAGGAGAGAGTTCTCTTTGTCACATCTGAGTGACAATGTCTCAAAACCAAAGGTAGGGCTCTCATTTACCAGAGAAGGCACTGTTCTAGTTTGTGATAAAACACTGACCAAAGCGATTGGGGAGGAAAAGTCTATCACATCTCATAGATTACAGGACACCGTCCAGGGAAGCCAGGGCAGGAACTCAAGCGGGATCCTGGAGGCAGGAAGTGAAACAGAGACATGGAGGAGTGCTGCTTACCGTGCAGATCCTGGGCTCATGTTCGGCTAGTTTCTTATACAGCCCAGGTCCACCTAGGAATGCCTAGGAATGGCACTGCCCGCAGTGGGCTGGGCCAACCTACATTAATTGGTAATCAAGAAAATGCCCCACAGACATGCCCACAGGCCAATTGGATGGAGACAATTTCCCAACTGAGGCTCCCTCTTCCCCAGGTGTGTCAAGCTGACAATCCAGACCAGCTACCACAGGTGTCAGGTGCTCAAGCCACTCAGGCAGGGAGCCACAGAGGAGCAAGTGTCACTTCCTGGCACGACTCAAGCTTTGACTCAACAGCAAGCGCTTCCTGGTCTGCAGTTTGGTTTTGCTTCTGCTTCTGATGAGCGGCCACCCTGGCATCGGCCTGGGAGGTAATGACCATTTCAAGACACAGGGATGAGTGGGAGGAAGTCAGGCCATGAGGGATGTGCCTTCTCAGAAGGAACTGGGATCCCAGGCCTCTCCTATCTCTCTTTGTTTATAGGCCACTATGAGGTAAGCCGCCACCTCTGCTATATGTCCTTTCCACAATACACTATATAGTTATAGGCTCAAAGCAACAGGGTCAAGTGACAAACTAAAGCCACTGAAACCATGTTCCAAAATAAACCTTTCCGTACTTAGGTTGATTATCTCCAAGACTGTCACAGTAACTGAAAGATACTGTCACAAGGGCCATGAGGTGACCTCCTAAATCAGGTACACAAGTGGCACCAAGGACAGCCACAGCTGGTTATGGAGATACCAGACTTGCTGGTGTGTCACCAAGACCCCCCGGAGTGCCATCAGGGAGAAGCACTGACAGGGCCACACTGCACAGGCCACAAGAAAACACACAGTTTAATAGTGTGCCCAGAAGAGAGGAGCCACACACCCCTGAATGCTCCAGGCATCTTGTCCTGCCCTAGCTACTAGCCAGCCGTAGGACAGCTGTTTAAGCTAACCTCGGTAGTCTCATGTGTCTAGGTTTTTATTTTTCTTAAAGTCTAGCGTAGCATCCAACTCACTATTAGCTAAGGAGACTCCTCCCACCTCCATTTCTCTAGTGTTGGGATTACAGGCAAGCTTCACCAAGCCCAGGTTATATGGTTCTGGGGACCCAAACCAGGGCTTTATGCATCCTAAAAAATCTATCTGCCAACAAGCTACAGCCCCAGAGTGATTGCTTGTTTCCCTTTTTGTTGTTTTGTTTTTTGTTTATTTTTTTCTGAAACAGGGTTTTTCTGTGTAACTGCCCCAGATGTCCTGGAACGCTAGACTAGGTGGTCTTGAACTCAGAGAAATCCACCTGCCAGCTTGCCTCGGCCTCCCTAGTGCTGGGATTAAAAGTATGCCATTACCACCGGCTGCTATTTCCTTTTGAGACAGGATCTTACTCCTGCCTCATCCTCCCAGTGCTGGGATTGCAGGTATGCATTACCACATCAGGCAACTATGTCATACTTGTCCCTTCTTCAGGCTGATGTCATCCAGTGGCCATCAAGTCCATGTTTTCTTTCCCCTTTTCCACAAGCTCATCAAGAGTAGAGGGACCAGACCCACAGGGAACAGAGGTTCTAACTCGTCTGTGAATGTCCACTCAAAATGACCCATCTTCCAGAGCCTCAAGGACACTGTGACTTGCTCAGACTGGTAAACGAAAGCCAGGCTGAGGCTAGCTAAGAGGTCAGAGGTGGGTAGAAAGAGGAGTGAGAATGGGAGGCTCAGGAGCTTACCTGCTTCATCTCCTGTGGTGTGTACAGCATGGTCCTAATGATCATTACCCGGTCCAGCAGGTCCAGTGGGATGCCATGTGGAGAGGTGATGTCCTCGGTGCCCCTACAAGGGCCAAAATCACTCCCATTACCCAAGGAACTCTGAGATCCTGGACAACAGACACGTGAGTAGAGGCACTCACAGCACAGAGTAGGTCACTAGCATCCCTGAGCATCAGGGTCAGGTGGCCCAGGGGAATAGCTTCATTATTCCAGAAACAGAAAATTTGGGAAGGGAGAACACACTAAAACCAAAAACAAACAAAGCAAAACAAAAAAAACTATCTGCCATAATTTCAATGAATGTCTCATAGTTACACTGCCAATGTGTGCATTTTTCTGTTTTTGTTTGTTGTTTCAGTCTTAATAAGCATGCTTAAGTTTGGCTTGACAGCACACACTAGTGAATTACCTCTGAAACTGTCACCATGCTGACCAGCTCAAGGGTCTGAGGAACGGATGACCTGTGCCAGCCAACAAAGCCACATGAGGAACCCAGCTGCCCAATATCACAGAACCAAGCATTTGAATTCCTAAATATTTTTTGCTTTAGTGACTTAGAAAGAGAAAAAAGGGGAACACCTTGATTGAGTTGCATTTCCTTGGTCACTAATAAGGCACAAATGTTTTCCCTAACATTCACTCTTTTCTTCCCAAGAATTGTCCAATTACATCCTTTGTTGTTTTTTTCTTCAACCCTTAGCCAAGCCCTTGTCAACAGCCAGGAGAGGAGGCCTGCCAACCTGCCAGGTCTGTGCCAGCTGCCTGATGCGACACACGCTGGGCAAACACTGGTGCTCTTCAGGCCAGCCTAGCTGCAGCCATGGGAGCTGAATAGCTGTGGGCCTCTGGAGCAGGCCATCCTAACATGGGTGGCCATCAGCCTCCCTAGCATCTTAAGCCTAGTCACAACTGCAAAAGACAACAAAGAACAAGGCATGTCACTTCAATTTAATTGTTAATATCAAAATATGTGGTTTCAGGACTGGCAACACAGCTCAGCAGTCAATGGGGTTTACCAAGCCTAATAGTCCAAGTTCAATTCCCAGAGCCCACAGGGAGCAAAGCGAGAACCTCCACAAGTGTGTGGTGCTATGTAGTGTGAGAACATGCACATGGCCACACAAAAAAGGAAAGAGAAAAAGAAGTGCAAGCAAGAAAAAAAATATTCAAACATCTATTTTGAAATTCTTTTTAACCAGTTAAGTATCAGTGTATATTTATTATAAAAATAAATGAAAGTGAGATGTGTGGCAGCACAGGATAAACTGGAAACCCACTAAGTAAAATAAGCCAGACACAAGGACAATGGTGACAGACTGCATCCCAGGAAACAAATGGCCATATCCATAGAAGGAAGTCAGAAGCTACTGAGGTCTGCTATGGGAGATGGGATTGGATGTTTAAGGGCTACAGGAGTCCTGTTTTTGAGGAAAGGAAAGGTTCCGGTTGAAACAGGCTGGTGGACAGCTCAGTGGCTAAGGCCATTGGCTGCTTTTGAAAAGGACCTGTTGTTTGGTTCCCAGAAGCCTCATGGTGACTCACAACCACCTGTAACTCCAATTCCAGGGGATTCAATTTGGTTACTGAGACTGAGCCATGAACAGGACAGATAAGCAGGGACAAGCCTATGGTACAGAACTCCAGGCCCACATGGCCTAGAGCAGTGGTTCTCAACCTGTAGGTCACTGCCTAAAACAGATAGTTATATTACAATTCATAACAGTGGCAAAATTACAGTTATGAAGTAGTAACAAAAACAATTTTATGGTTGGGACTATATAATTTGTATAATTTCCAAGAAAAACACTGACCATCCCCTTCTGATGACGATGGGACCAGGAGGATGCTTAGGTCAAGGAACTTGCTTAAGGTTATAGACTTCCACATGACTGACATTTCCCTTGTGGGAACCAGGCTAGTGCTAGAACTCATGTCCCAGACAACACAAGGCCTGCAGGCAATGGGCTCATCATGTCTGAGGCTCAACCCGTGAAGCCACTGACACACAGCTGGTAAGATGGCCAGAAGCCAAAAGGTAGATGTAAGTCAACTTCTGGAAAGGGCACTGTCATGGCTATATTTTCACAGCATTGGATGTCAGAGCCTAGTGTACCCTGATGCCGGAGCATTCCCTGACACTGTTGCTGTGATTGGTTTAGTAAAGAAGCTGGCTGGCCAATAGCTGGACAGGATACGGTTAGGCAGGAGAACCAGAGTCAGAAGAGTGGTCAGTAGAGGAAGCAGGAAGTACAAGATGATAGAGAAGTAATGCCACATGGCAGAATGTAGATTAATATAAATGGTTAATTTAAGCTGTAAGAGTTAGACAGTAACAAGCCTGAGCTCCTGACCAAGCATTTATAATTAATATTAAGTTTCTGTGTGGCTATTTGGGAGCAGCTGTCGAGACTCAAGAGAAACTACACCTACAGCCAGCTCCAAGTGGTGCCACACTCAACACTTTTTGCCTACTCACTGCCCGTCAGCCACTGGGTTGAAGATCACGTGGACTGTCCAGCTTGTAGTCTACCATTGGGAGATAACCTCATCTGCCCACGGGTGTCAGGGTGCCCTGACATCATTTTATCTGTGGCTCATACAGAGCGCTCCAGAAAGCTGACAAGGAGAAAGTCCTCAGCACTGCAACTTCCCTTCAGAGTCTAGGTGTCAGGTATGATGCTTGTGGCTCAAGAACTCAGCAGAAAGTTCCTCAGGGGAGAAGGCTGTGCACAACTCATCACAGCCTGCTCATACCGTGCAGATATTCTTGAACCCTGCTTTTTAGCATCCTAGTCAAAACTTGCTGAGTGTGTACTTTGGAGTCTAGTCTTCACCCAAACCTAAGCCACATGCACACCTGCTAAGAGCTCTGGCCCTGCTTGCCCAGGCTGGCAAGAGCAGCAGTGCACTATGATGCTCCAAGTGTGGGCTTTCCACCATCTCTTGGGGATACTGTCAGCATGATGGAGCATTCCCACTAGCACTCAGTACCAAGTCCACTTGGTGGTTAGTTCACATGGCTGGTTAGAGCTTGGTTCTCACAAGCAGGCTGGGATCAAGAGCTCCTTCCTCCTGGATATAGCCCTGGCAACTGAGACCAAGAGCTGCCAGCCTCTGTTGGCACCCACTGGGCTAGGTTAGCTCTGTTTGCAGAGCTCCCAGCAGGGGGCATCATGTGTTCATGCTGAGCACAGATGAAGCTGTGCAAAAAAAGCAAGTCTCCAGCAAAGCCACAGGTGCCAGGCTTCCTGGGTCAGGGTCCACATGTAGCTTCCAGATGGCACCCAGGTGCCCCTGATCCTCTCCAGAAGTTGGCCTGGACTTGGCACAGCAGCTTCCTCCAACACTGCAGGACACACCTGTGGCACTCCTCTTATCCAGATTGCATCACAGGGTGCCAGAGCAGCCACACAATGAACCACATACATAAGCCAGCTATAAGTGGGTAGGGGGACACAACCGATGGGGGCTGCTGTTGTAATGTACTAGTGCTCACAGCAAGCACCAGACTGCTCCCCACTAGCCTGCCCCAGAGCCAGTAGCACCCAGTGCGGACAATCTTAGTGTAGAATATGTTTCTCCAGTGAGAGCCAGTGAGATTCTTCTATGTGGCCCATCCTCATGGAGCAGCAAGCCTCCAGTCTGGACTTCTAGTTCCCTGTAGCTCTAGCTAGCATGAACACTCATGGGCCATAGGACCCTTTTCCAGTTCCCAGTGCCCACTGTCAGGATCACAAGCCCCAGGGTACTGTCTTATGAAGCTAATGTGGGCTTTAAAAGAAGTCCTATCCATCCCAGCACTGCAGAAGCTAACCCTGAACGTCCCAAATGACCACAGGAAATCTCTAGGACACTGCAACCGCATATTAGGGACCTGACAAGGGCCTCAGACAAAAGTGTATACATTCTCTGCAGCTCAGGCCCAGAGTATTAAAGACAACATGGAGACTGGAAAAGTCCTCTGCCCCAGCTTTGGGTCTGCAATAACAGAGGAGAGACTCTCAAGAGGTTGTAAGGGAGGATGGCCAGCAAGGTACCACCGTGTCACAGAAAGGTCTGTGGGGTGAGAAGAACTGGGCCAAGTAACATCATTCAGTTCCCTCACCTGAAGTGAAGTTGGCCATGCCTACCTCTCAGCAGGTGATGTAAGAAGTCAGCTAGCCCATGACATTCCACCAAAAACCATCCCTACGTGATCATTCCTTTGTACACTTAATGGCCCTAAAGACCACTAGGAAGACCCTTCTCATCACAACACCTCTAAGACACAGCCTTGCTTCTTCCCTGTCTCTGGTGCTGCAGGTGTACTCAGTCCAAGTGGAAAACTTGCTACAAGGAAGGTGGGAAGTCTAGGGGCAGGCAGGAGGTGCCTTACCTGATGACACAATTGCCTCGGTTAGAAGCAAAGATGACAATGGGGGCGATGGAAGATTCCAGGGCTCGGTGCAGGTAGGTAAAGCACTCGATATCCAGCATGTGGACCTCGTCGACAAAGAGCACCCCAGGAACCAGTTCTGCAACGCCCTGGTCAATGTACTTGTTCACCACTTTGTTGATCTCCCCTCGCAGTTTATCTAGATGAGGGATGGCAGGGTCAGCGCCAGCAAATAGCTCCCACTATGAGCTGACTTTCATCCAAACCCACCCTTGTCGCCTGGTTCCCTGGTTGTGAGGCCCTAGCAGGCCTAGGCCACACTCCAGTTTCAGTTATATCTTCTGAGACAGGAACAAACACACCTAAAGGCCACAAAACAGGCGGCTTTCCCTAAAGTTATTTGGCTAACCCCAAGAGGGCTGTGCAAAGGAAGACCAACACCTCCTCACACTCCCCACCCCACCCCACCTCACTATCTCATTCTTTCAACCTGATGATGATCCAGTTCAAACCTGATCTCAGAGACTGGCAGACTTGGAGCCCAGGATACCAGTTTTCATATGCAAATCTTCCTGTTCTGAGTTCTGTAAATGACCCTGTCTTGTGGCCACATATGACAGTGCTAAGGTTAATTAGCCTTCAATCAAGTGAAGTCTCAGCCCTCACTGGAGAATAACATGGCTTCTAGCTCCTAGAAGATGAGGTTATCTAGAGTCATATATAAGCCACCCAAGGTCACAGCCCAGTAGGGTCTGGTCACAAACAGAACCAAAAGTCCTGCAGGAGTTGCTGCCTCTTCCACCAAATCTACCAGGCAAGAACTGCCTGAGAATAAAGAACTCAGGGCAAAAGACAGTGGCTGTTGCTGTGCGCAGCACACATACCTGTGCCCCCAACACTGGGGAGACTGAGGCAGGAGATACAGAGTGCAAGATTCCAGACTACACAATTACACCCTGTCTCAGCAGCCCCACAAAGCTAAGGGGAAAACCAGACACAGTTTCTCTAGAACTGTCTCTAACTGCTCCTCTGGCTGAGACCTCCATGGTCACAGAGACTTCAGTGTGTCACTCACACTTCAGAGTGAGTGAGAGTGTAGGTCATTAGGGAAAAGAGAACACAGGTGGGGAGAGAAGGGCGGTGTAACAGCCACACAGGAGCAGAGCGCTAGGCAGAGTGGGGAGGAAGGTGGCACTGCCATGGCAGCAGAGTGTACCCACTTCTCAACCTCCCTACAAGACAAGAAACTCTAGGTGTGTGGGGCCAGAGAGCATACTACTGACCGTCTAGATAGAGCATAGATGACAGGGTTAGGCTGTGATCTTAGAGGAGAAGGACACCAGTCCCACACACACTTTGCTTAGAGCTGCACACAGAGCCAGAGCCAGAGCCCAGCACCCAGGGTCCTGATCCTGCTGCAGGCTCCAGAATGACAGAACACTGGCTCTTACCTGTGATCTCTGTCTTTTTTGGCTTCATCAACTGGCCCATCATGGATAGGATATCTTGTCCCCCCTGGAGAAGAGAAGACTCAGTCAGCCTTGCTGTCTAAGGGGGATACCAAAACTTAATTTTCCTGCTTCATATAGGTTTCCAATGCCAATGTACTTGAGATCCCAACACAAGTCCTCTGGAAAGCTTAATAAGCTTTTATTTTCATGTCTGTTATGTATATATGTTTGTTTGTTTGTTTTGAGACAGGGTTTCTCTATGTAGCCCTGGCTGTTCTGGAACTTGCTCTATAAACCAGGCTGGCTGTGAACTCAGAGATCCCCCTGCCTCTGACTTCTGAGTGCTGGGGTTAAGGCCTGTGCCACCATGCCAATTCCCTTGAGAAGCTTCTGAACACAGAGGAACTTTCACAGACTTCAGACCTGTAGGAATCAAACAAATTCTTTCCACTGATAGAGTATAGTGGGGAGGGTGGCCTCCTCTCCTCACTGTATCTTTTTAAATTCATTATTCCTGAATTAGCCACAAAGAACCACACACTCTCCCCTGGACACAAGCTCTTCTATGACTCGAAGCTTTGGTACAGTCTGTATGTACCATCTTCCCTTCTTCCTAAAGAGCTGCTCTGTTGGTGCTCAGGCCCCTACACAATTGCTGACTTGCTCCTGACCCCACACTCAGCCTCAAGCAGAGGCTTCTGGGGTCAGTTTGGAGACAGACATCTACCTCCTAAAGGCACTTGCTGGTCAGATTAGTGTCAACAATCTCTTGAGCAAAGCCTTCAGGGACTCCTCTCCTGATGAAGAGGTGGCCTAGGGAGGATAAAAAGGAATGCAACCTAAAAGACCACCAACAAGGGACATGTGTACTTTGGTTCTTCGAATCATGTTTCTCAGAGATGTGGTTAGGGGATGCCATCCTTCCCTACAGTTATCAGTCAACGTCTAAGTATCCACTGTCCCTCCAGACTTGATTCCAACTCAAAGCTAAAGGTGCTGAGGTCCTGCTCAGTGGAGGGAAGGTCGGAGCTGTGCTAGGCTTTCAGAAATCTGTGAGGCTCACAGAGCACTTGCGCCCTCCTGCCAGTAACACTCTGAGCATTCAGGCATGAGCCAAGGCTGGACAGAAACTAGGGAGGAAGCTGGCTAGCTCAGGGTGGGAGGCTTGGCTGGGAGAAGAAATAGCCCAGGAAATCATCTGTGACTGCTGCACTAGAGTGGGAACAAAGGAGTCCTGCGTAGCTCATGCCCATGCTAATTGCTGAACATCACAGACAAAAAAGGAGTGCTTGCCTCCAAAGTGACAGCAAGATCTTGCCTATTCATCCCCAGAGCTTCCAGAAAGAGACAAAAGGTAAGTGTGCTGCCCACAGTGGCACAGCAGTACCTGAGGCCGTGCATTGGCCACATCCAGGTCATGCAAGGTCACATCCTGTATGATTTCCTTCTTCTTGTGCACATCTCCCTTTGGCAAAGGGACATACTCTTCAGCTTCAAGGTCAAACTCTGTGGCATAGGTATCACACCTGCCTTGCCTCTGTAGACAGAGAAACATAAATGCTATGTGGGTTTTCACTACTCAGTCCTCAATTGACAGTGTTCAATGACAAAAGGCTTGGTTCCCAACTGTAGCCTAACAAGGATAGTCTCCCTGACAATTTCCCAATGTGCCCGACCCCAGTGTGCCCACTGCCCTCTGCCAAGAAAAGGAGGCTATCGGCGGGTTGGAGATACCCAATACTTTCTCCAGAGTCCCCCCAACACCCGTAACTGTATGCAATTCCCGATAAAGGGCAAATCCAGTAGATTAACTGGAGACAGAGGGAGCTGCTCAGCCTCTTTTGTAGGTGGGTGATTTACTGCATGATATCAAGTATTATGCTCATCCATTAAACAGTGAGCAACCCTGTACAGGACACTGGGAATCAGATACGAAAAGAATGCCAGCTAATGCCGCATTCCTTCCCACATGCATATATCTTGGAAAGAAAATACCAAAGAGATAAAGGAAGATTAAATACACTGCACATTTCAATTTGAAAATGACTAAAGTTGTTTTGGTCTCTCACCCTGTACTCCCCCTCTAAACAGGTCTTAGTATTTCTAACAGACTGTGTTTTCATCATGAGGTTAAAGAATGAAGATAAAGGAAAAGAAAGAAACTTTATAATACGCAGAGGGACAACTCTGCCCTTCCCATGGCACGGCACCAGGCAGTGTCCACCCTCCTCCAGCACCCAGGTCTTCCCATGACACACAAATCAGACACAGTGCTTTGTCCCATGAAGAAAGGACATTACCTTCACAGCTCCACTGTTTGCTTCAATGTAAATCACATCTCCAGCCTCTACTCGCTCTTTCTGCAAACTTTCAAAAATACTGGGGTCCAGCTGAAAAAAACAAGGGTGACTCATAGAACTGCAATGCATATTTGACTTCTTTCTAGCACGCTGTGAGGTGCCTCTCCATGGGATATCGAGAGGCCAGCAACTGCATGGAACATCCATCAGTGGGGAGCATGAAAGCCAGAGCACATTAGAGTGGGAAGCAGGTGATCCGTCCAGGGAGAGGAGGAAAGTGGGCCCACAAGTCAGCCACAGGGTACCAGGACACCGTGGTTCACCTTCCTTAGTTTTAGAGGCCAGAAAGGAGCAAGGTAGGAGTTCGTAGATGTCTCTAGCTTAGCTCTTAAGTATGAACAATGCTGACCATGGAGCCACAGCCCTATTGTCCCTCTTCATTTGACTGTACTATGCTCCTCCCCTCCCTCAAGGTAGCCCTGGACCTTCCTAACACAGAACTTGCCAGTACCTGCTTACCAGGCTAGTATCCTGCCAGGCTCATGATTTCCTTGATTCCTCATCTACCTAAACTGCATCAAGATACTATCACAGATGCATAAACTTCAAAATGAGACATAAGCTAGAACTCTCCAGGTTCTGAGTCAACGCCAGTGCTCAGGGCCCGCCTATGGGCACAGGCAGACTGCCAAGAAGCACAGACAGGCCTGCAGCTTCCCTGGGCAGCCCAGACCCATGCCCTTGGCTACTGATGTTCTAGGACAGCATCTTTTAGACACATCTCTTTAGGCTAAACTTCAAAGAGAGATATTACATACATGGTTGCAGTGGGGGAAAACCAGAGGTTTATTTTGAACACAATTGAAGAGTGAAAACTCAGCACTGGGTAGAAGCCAAACAGGAAAAGACAGACTGTATAGCTCCATCTCTGTGAAATGTCCCCAGCACGTAGACCTACAGAGACAGAGAGTAGCTCTGCTCAGGACTAAGAATGGGACACAGGGAGGGACTATCAGTGGCTTGAGGTTTTTCTCTTTTACTTTCCTCTTATTTTCCTAAAAGAAACTGTCAGGGTAGCCTCATAGACAGGTCAAATTTAAGTTGCAGGCCTTTTAGAATAAGATACTCAAGAATATACCACATGTTGTGTGTGTGTGTGTGTCTGTCTGTCTGTCCCTCAAGTGTGTTTATAGTAGTTAATTTCCCAAATGAATTGGCTGAAGTTGTGATTACTGAAAAGGTGCTGCCTCCTACTAGGAAATGTCATGAGTATAGAATGAAGCCTGAGCATTGTGTTCAACAGAGAGAGCTACCGAGGCAAGCTCCTGGGATGAAGAACCCTGTTAGGAAAAAAGAGAAAACAGCTCTTTGAAGAAGTGACATTTTTATGCTCTCCATAAAACAGTAACCAAGAAACAACCTCAGAATCACAGAACCAGAAAAATCAGAGTGGAGTAAAAACAGAAATTACCCAGTTGATCTAGCACCTTAGATGAAATGCTGGGTCCACAGAGCCCAGGTAACTTTCTGAGGTCACAGAGCAAGCTGCCAGGCAGATCTATATTGCCGGGTCAGAGCCAGCCCTGCCATGCACTCTGGATTGGTTAATGCAGGTTGCATGGAGTCTGTGACCAGTGCTAACTTCCCTCGAAGGGAGCTTTGGTATGTATACACACACAAACTGACAGCATCTATTGAAGCTGTCAGCTCTAGGCCAACACACACACTCATGGAGGGCCTGATGACGTTTTCTAGTCATTGTGGCAATAACTAAAGCAGAGCTAGGACAGACATGAATATCCACCTCTCATTGTAGATCTAAAACTACAAGTTTCATCCCCAGGACTGTGTGAGATAAGCAATTAGCACTCCCAGTTAGCAGACAGACAGCTGTTCAGAGACCACATCACTTGTCTGTAATGGAAGAGACAAAGCTAAAAGTTAAAACAAAAGTTAGCAAAGCTAGAGATTCCTTTTGACTTTAAAGTCTATGCTCTGATCTCCAGCATCCCAGCTTGTGTCTTAAAGGACAACAGGAACAGGATAATGCCCAAGGGTCAGACAAAGGCCTGCTCAGTACACTGCAGGCCTCGAGCTTCAACCCATGGGAGCCTATCAAGAGCTGCTGTAAGAGTCCTGCAGCCCACCGAGCTATCTGCCCTGCAACTCAGACAGACTCTTCGAGGTGTTGCTTTCTGTGTGCAACAGAGGGCTAGGGCCTTGGACATGAAGTATCACATGGAATATGGCATGGCAGAGACAGGCTCGTCACCTACCTACCAGCTCATTCTAATGCACACGTGTGGTTTTCTAGGAGGAAGAGAGTAGCAGCTACAGCCTCTGAGTCTTCAAGTGCCAGGTCCTGTACCATCATTTAACACCTTCACGATGACCTGTGCAGCCCCACAGTCACAGTGCACAGAACATAGGCAGAGGTCACACTATCCTCCAGAGCCACACAGCACTGGGAGTTAAGGCAAGAGCCCCACATACTCACCTTCAGCTGTTTGGTTCCTTTGGCAGTCTTGAGTCCTATGATCACATGGCTGATAGTTTTGCCATAACCACCCATGGGGTTCTCTGTCTCACATGGAGTGAGCTCTGTCACCTCCCCTTCATAAACCTCCTTCGTCTCTTTTATCCGAAGCCCTGGAAGAGATAGCAAAGTGGCTATGAGAAGAACCATCTCTCAGAGGCCACTTTTTTCTCACACACCTACATACCAAAACTCTCAGCCCCAAACATCCGTGACAAATCAACTTTAATAACGTAAGTGGAAGGACATCACTGTGGACAGAAAAGCAGTAGAGACAAGCGCAAACTGGAGGTGCTGTGGAGTGTATGAGAGAGATCTGATTGCTTAAGCCCTAAGGATTTATTTTTGTTTTATTTTAATTGTGTGTACACATGTGAGGATGTGCGCATGTGAGTGAGCAGGTGCCTGCACAGGCCAAAAGAGAGCACTGGATCCCCCGGAACAGGGTTACAGGCAGTTTGAGCCAACCTGCATAATTCAGGCAACTAAACTCAGGTCTTCTGCAAGAGCATGTGATTGAGCCATCTCCCTGGAAACTTATTTCAACTTAAAAAAAATCTTTTAAGCATGTATTTGTTTTGTTTGTACATACATGTATGTAAGTACAGGAGTGCATATGTGGAGGTCAGAGGGCAAGCTGTCAGAGTCATTTTTCTCTTTCCACCATGGGGACTCTGGGAGTTGAATGAAGGTAAACAGGTACATACATTTAACCACTGAGCTATCCTACCCACCCTTGATCTCAATCTTTAAAGCGTCTTCCTAGATTCAAGTCCAGAACTAGATATCATTCCCAGAACTGCTTCTCAGATCCGCACTTTCAAGGAGTGACCTCTGTTTTGAGCTGATTACCATCTGAACCCACAGGATTCTACTTGCCAATCAGTGACTACAAAACCTGCCTCTCATTCCCCTAAAAACAACAGAATAACCCACTATCCATCTATGACACCCATAGCTAAGCAAGGGATCCTGTAGCAACTGTAGATGACCCTTGACCCTACCATGTGCTCTCAGGGTTTGACCTCTCCACCTACTCAGCAGAGAAGCTCAGCACCACTCTGAGCCACACTCTACTTGACACTTCTAGGGCTAGTGCTCAGTTCCACTGCACACACATGAAGCCAGCCCAGCATTCTCCTTCCTCTTGACAGACCTAAGTCTGTGTCTCTCCAAACCAGGTGCTACAGCCATCCCATAAGCATGCGCTCACCAAAGTCAGCCCCTCTGCTAGCTCTTAGCTAGAGTCTAGTCTCCATCTAACTTGATTTGCCCAAAGGAAACTCTAGAGAAATTTAAGATGTGTTTCAATTGATCTCTTACAGAAAGCTCATCTGTACCCTGGTGCACACGCACTTCCCAGACAAAGGAATGTGAGAGTTGGGTATCCGACAATGCTGAGGGATTATTGATCATTTTTATGAATGTCACAATGGTATTATGATTTAACATGTGTGTGTCTGTGCACATGTATGTGATTCCCCAGGGAAGCCAGAAGAAGGCATCTGATCCCTTGGAGATGGAGCTTTAGGTGACTGGGTCACGTACATGAATGCTGGGATTTGAACTCTGGTCTCTGTGATTGGCAAGCATTCTTTCTTCTTTCTTCTCCTTTTTTTTGGCTTTGCTAGACAACAGTCCTAGCCATCCTGGAACACACTTTGTAGACCAGGCTGGCCTCCAACACACACAGAAATCCACCTGCCTCTGCCTCTCAAGTGCTGGGATTAAAGGTGTGTGCCACCACTGCCTGGCTGAGAAGTAAGCATTTTTTTTAAGATTTAATTATTTACTATATATAGTGTTCTGTCTGCATGTATGCTTGCAGGCCAGAAGAGGGCACCAGATCGAATTACAGATAGCTGTGAGCCACCATATGGTTGCTGGGAATTGAACTCAGGACCTGGAGAAGAGCAGGCAGTGCTCTTAACCATTGAGTCGTCTCCCCAGCCCAAGTAGGCATTCTTAGCAAAGACATCTCTCTCCAGTACTTATGATTATTTTTTGAGTTCTTGTTTTTAAAAGACACATATTGAAATATGTATGGATTAAACTTTTATTTAAAAAAAAAGATAGGCAAGATGGGCCCAGCAGGGAAAGAAACTTGCTACCAAGAGTGACAACCTGAGTTGGATCCCTGGAACTCAAATGGTAAAAAGAGAGGATCAAATTCTACTTCTGATAACCACACATGTGCCATGGTGTGTGCATATGCAAACATACTCTCAAGATACTCTCAAGTATACACACACACACAAATGTAAAAAAATAACAGATCTGCAATTTGCTTCAAAACAATCTTGAAGGGGACCGATGAAGCCTTATGCCAGTCCCACTGTAAACTGAAGCTGGTGATGGGAGAATGTGATGACTTTTGTACATTTTCCATGATAAAGTTAAAAAGAAAAAACAAACACTACTCCCCACCCTCCATCCAGAATGCTAACATTAGAAGGCATGTAGTGCCAAAAATTCAGTTCTGAAAAGTTACTTTAAGGTCTGTGTTCTGCTGCTAGGAACATAACCAAACAGAATGCTACAGCCTATCACCCTTAGAATGGGACAGCCACAACTAAGTGGCACAGGCAATAATGGTCACAGCAGCATCACAAACAACCTCTTCAACAGTGAAAGAGAAAATGAAGTTACAGTATGCTTACACAAGAGAATATTACCTAGCAGTGCAAGGTTATAGTTACATGTAACAGTGTGGATGAATCTCGCACAGAGAACACTGGGAAAGGCACCATCAGCACAGAAGAAAATAAATGTGAAGTTCAAAGCAGGTGTGACTTCTCTACAGAGTGAGAAATCAAAACCATCCCTTATGTGAAAAGGGACAGTGACAAGGAGAAGGGGACACTGTGGGCTTCTGGTGCGTCATCGATATATCGGCTGATCTTAAGAGCTTTGAGAATGAGGATGTTTTGTGCATTTTTTGCACATTAGCTCAAAATAACAAGGTCAATTTAAAAGGTAAAGTATAAGTGAGCACGGCAGTGAGACCTGGTGAGGGGGAGCACAACCACTGCAAGGACACAGCTCTGCTCCTCTGCTGGCTCTGTGCTCACGGTCCTCATCTCCAGATCATTCAAAGGGCACCTGCTCCAAATGTCAGGGGCTGGGGACATCATCAGTAGTTTACGCTCTACAGCAGATCCTACAGCTAGGCTCCGCAGAGCCCTAATGTAGAGTAAACAAAGCCTACTCTTTTCACAAGAGTGGGCACGATGACTGCTCCTGATTGCAGGATGCCAATCCCCACCACTCAGCTACCTGCTGATACAGAAACGTCACAAGGCCACACTGGCAGGGTGTGAAGCACTCTCTATCACCTCCCCATCTCAAATGTAGCCATTCCCTTATCATGGGCTCAGTGCCAGCTTTCTCCCAGAAACATAATCAGGACAGACACTCCAATAGTCCAGTCGAGGAGAGCTTTGCTCTTCCACTATCCACCTGATAGCCTAGAAAATGGAGGCTCTGGAACAGCCCCAAGCAAGGGGTACACTGCCGCTTTATTTATTTTATTTTATTTTATTCTCAGCTCCTGGGTATTGAGAACAGAATACTTCGAACAGAATGCACCAGAAGATTGTGACAACCCAGAAACTGTCCTTCTGAGGAAGCTAACAGCAAATCTTGCACATCCCAAGAGCAGCTCCCTTGACTGCAACCCAAAATTCCTGCTGGAGGGCAGAGGCTGCCCATCGCTGACTGGTGCCTCTATTTGTTAGCCGCCTCTCCGTGCTGACAAGCTGGCAGGGGTGTGGGTGACGGACAATGAGACCTGCTGTTTGCTAGTAGAATGGCTGAGTGGTGCTATCTCTGGCAGAAATGACATAAATGACGGGTTTCATCTGCTGGCTCAGGTTTCTGAACCCTTGACAGGGACCTTCATCACATCAAGGAAATAGCACAGACTCCTGGCTTTTCATTTCTGGTCAGCTTATGGTTTCCTCCCCACCCCCGCTGCCAACCTCACCAGAATTCAAAGGCACAGGGCAGGAAGACAAGCAGGCCAGGCCTCCTTTCTAAAGCCAGTCGATGGCCTGCCCTTTTATTCTGTTGGAGGATGGAGAAAGTTTTCTTTACCTTGCTCTCATCAACAGATGGGCAAACCTCTCCCCATTAGAAATTGCAAACCTCAGCCAGGCGCTAAGATAATTCGTCTGTATTTTTCACAGTTTAAAGCAGTAAAATTATCCAAATGCACATGCCTACATGAGGCTCAGGGTTTTTTCAAATTTTGTCAATGTCAGTAAAACAATTTAAAATAATCTTTAAAATTTAAAACAATTCACATTTTTAAAGCAGATGCAATAACTTGCTACTTAAATAATTAATGAGTTAAAGGAAACCATAGGCAGCTGGATGTGGGAAAGGCCAGCAATCCCAGCACTAGGAAAGCTGAGGCAAGAGGACTGAGGTCAAGGCAAGAAAGGCTACAAAGTCAAATAAAAAAAGAAGAAGGAAGAAGAGGAGAAGGAAGAAGTGTAGCAGTAGTAGTAGACACAAAAAAAGGAAAAAGAAAACAATTGGCATAAGTTTTAATAGAATAAAGTGTTTGCAGCCACAGCTGCTTGCTAAGAAAGGACCCCTTGAGCCCAGCAATTGGGACAAAATGGTCACACAGTGAGATTCAAACTCAAAAATTAAAAGAGAGGAAGGGCACAAGGAAAAGAAAGACAAACAAGGAAAAACAAGAACTAGTTCTCAGGAAGCTTCCCAGCTGTGAGAGCCTATGAGCCACAGCCACCTCTGCTGCTCTTCCAGACCACCATGGAAACGCAAGGAACACACTACACCCCAATGGGCTGAAACCCACAAACACGCACACCAAGGTAAAGCAAACCAGCACAGCCACAGCACAGCTCCACCTGGACAAAGAGCAAAGAGAAGATCCCCCCACCCCACCCCCATTCAAGACACAAGAGGTGGACCAGGTTATGCCCATCATAGACACAGTCTCAGCTGTCATTCACCAAGGCTTCCCCTAGCAGGGAGCAGAGGGAGACCAAGGGGTAGGTACTAAGACATGCGGGCACTGGCGGTGCTCTACACGTGGGCAGTGGGGTGACTGGATGAGCTTCACTTCACAAGTCACTCAGGTTTCCACCATGCTGCTTAAAGAAGGCAGGAGCACATTTCCAGTAACAAGTGTTTTGTAGGTTTTTCAAAGGCTTATTCTATGTATGTGGCTGTGTGTCTCTGTGTGTGTACACTTGCATAGTGCAGGTGTCCAAAGCCATAAGAGGGCACTGGATGCCCAGAACTGGAGTGACAGGTGAATATGGGTGAGCGTTAGGGACAAACTCAAGTCCTCTACAACACAGCAAGTACTCCTGAGACTGAGCCCTCTCCAGCCCCTACATATATGTAGTTTTTTTTTAAGCTATAAACCAATGTCTCTGACTTAAAATGGGAGTCACCCAGCGGTTGGGATGTGGTCTAGTGAGTTCCATCCTAGTACCCCTTAAAATATCTAAAAATGAACCGTCTCAGAGTCTGATGCAAGCAGAGACATGGCAAGAGGAGGCAGCATCGCACAGCTCGATGCTTGGATCTTCCTCAAGGCTACCTGCTTCTCTCGCATGCTGGAAAACTTCAGGAAGCATCCACTACATGCCAGGTCAGGGCCAGAAAGACCCACACCTCTCTCCACATCCCCACACTTCTCATCATCTCAAATGTAAACATAGACCCTGTAGTCTCTCTCTGCCCCACAACGGACCCTTCCATAAGCCCTAAGAATTACACCATGGACTTCTCCAGAAACTAGTCACCTGCTGCTCAGACCCCAGTGGGTCTCCCTCTGCCATGCCCCAGTGAAGGGGAACTGCAAAGCTGGACTAGAGCCAACAGGCACCTTCTACTTAATTGCTTCGGCTTACACTCAGGGTAAAGGCCTGACCCTGCCCTGTGGCAGAACAGCAGACTATCTCAGCCCCTGCTTTCTCACCTACCTCTAGTGATCCAGTATATTTCCTTAATATTTCTCATAAAAAAATAAGACAAAAATTTAAAAATAAAAAATTATTTGTGGGGTGTGTGTGCTAGTGAGATGCTCAACAAGTAAAGGGATTTTCTGTGCTAGCAGAAACCTAAAGTCAATCCTAGAAGCCATGTAAAGGTAAAGAGAAGCTGGGCGGTGGTGGCGCATGCCTTTAATCCTAGCACTTGAGAGACAGAGGCAGGTGGGCAGATCTCTGTGAGTTCAAGACCAGCTTAGTCTACAAAGTGAGTTCCAAGACAGGCTCCAAAGCTACAGAAAAACCCTGTATTAAAAAACCAAAATAATAATAATAAATAAAAGGAGAAAATCAACTCCACAAAGTCCTAACTGCCACTGGCACGCACAGCAAATGTGCCCACACATTCATCATGTACCCCCTCCAATAATAATATTAAATACATTTTTTGGTTTTGTTTTTCAAGTCAGGGTTTCTCTGTAGTCCTTTTTTTTTTTAAAGAAAAAAGTACTTTTAGCCAGGCAGTGGTGGCACATGCCTTCTCAGCACTTGGGAGGCAGAGGCAGGTGGATCTCCAAGTTCAAGGCCAGTCTGGCCTATAGAGTGAGTTCCAGGACAGCCAGAGCTACACAGGAAAACCCTGTCTTGAAAAACAAACAAAGCATTCTTTTCTGGGAGCTCGGGAGGTGGCTCAGTGGGACAGAGTACTTGCTCTGCAAGCATGGAGACCCGAGCCTGGACTTCAGCACCCTTGTTAAAAAGCTGGACATGGTGGCACAAACACCTGTGATATCAGCACAGATGGGGGTAGGGCAGAGACAGAAAGATCCCTAAGGCTTCATGGCCACCAGCCTAGCTCCAGGTTCAGTGAAGCTATCTGAGAAAATAGGGCAGAGTGACAGAGCAGGACACAGCATCCTCCGCTGGCCTCTGCACACACACACGTGCAAATGCCTTACACAGTTCACAGTCCACTCTGAGCGGAGAGGGATGCAGATGCCCACAGCACCCGAGCAGCCTTCAGCAGCCTGCCTTTCAACATCAAGACCTGAAAATCAATCTAAATGTCCACCTTCACAAAAGGGCTACCCACACAGTTACAGGAGCCCATGTTTCCATAGCAATTTGCAAAAAAACGAAACTGAGGACATACCTAGCACTAGACCAACAGATACAAGCCTTAAAGATCATCTGGAAGTCCTATGTATGAGCATTAACTCAGAAGAGGCCATTCTCTCCCACAGTCAGTCTCCAAGCCCAGGCTACAGAAAGTAGGCTCACCTGAGTTCCAACTGGCTTTGCTACTTACTAGTTATGCCACTGGCCAAGTTCATTAACCTGATTCCCCAAATGCCAAATGCAGACAGAAAAGTTTGGCTAAGGGAACAAACATTCTGGCATATAACAGACACTGTGGCAGCAGTGTAGGCCCTAAGAGGCTGGCATCACAAGTCTCAAAGTTTGGCCAGTCCCTAGTATCCTTGCTTTGACAAGTCACGACTCCTTTGGCCTGCCACTGAGGACCAGATACTATAGCAGCTCAGCACTCAATGAGTGGCTTGAGTCAAAGCCTGTTCAATGGACAGCCACCCTGGAATGCAAGACAGGGGCCTGGCTCTTGCTCGCTTTTTTGCTCTTTCTCTCTCTCTCTCTCTCTCTCTCTCTCT
>LOJH01012376.1:0-12677 GCA_001685095.1 Ellobius talpinus
GTGTGGGAGCCGGGCGGGACTAAAAGCAGGCCCGTGCTCCTATCACTACAGAACAGGATCCTAGAATCCTCAGCTAGTCTTATACTCATTTTGTAGTGGAGGATGACCTTGAACTTCTGATCCTCTTGCCTTCTCAGTGCTGAGATCATAGGCATAGGCCACTACACTCAGTTTGTGGGTGCTGGGGATTGAGCAGACAGAACTTTTCTGCCTCGGGGAGTGAGGTGACCAGGGATGAATGACAGTTGCTGATGGGACCTCAAGAAAGAGGCACAAGTGAGTCTGTCTACCCCAGCTGTGGCTTCCTTCCTTGTGCAGGCATTTCTTGTTCATTTTTTTATATGCAAAACATCGTACTAGAAGCAAGAATGCATGCAGAGCCCCTGAGTTAGTGAGGAAGAGCCAATCTGTTGACTTAGTGCATTGGACAGCATGTGACAGTGTCTTTCAGTGTGGACTCTTAGAGCAGAAAGGAATGAGCTGTCTTAAAAGAGCCAAAAAGCTTCTCCAAACAGATGGCATTGAGAACCTAGGAGGTGGAGTGGTCTGGATACCCACAGTGCACCTGAGGACATTCTAGAGGCTGGTGATGGCACAGGAAAGGGCTAGGGGCCAGGAAGCAGCAAGCACAGTCCAATGGGGTGAGGAGATGGAATTTAGAAAATAGATCTAGGCCTTACTGTGGAGAGGGCTGAACTCCCAGCAAGCAGCTCACTTTGTTCTGTCTGTATTACTAGTGGGTTGCTTGCCTTCATTTGTAGGTGAAGAGAGTAAGGTTTGTAGTTTGCCGGTGGCATCCTGTCACGACCACACCTAACATGGAGACTGTAAGGCACCCTGTTATTAGGACAGTCCCTTCGTATCAGCATGTACTTTTCTTCCAAATCCCAGATGCATTTGGTGCTAAAGACCTGTTATCGTAGATTGACCGTTTGATACATTTGTGAAAAAAAATCTTTGTATGTGTGTATGTATACATTTCTGTGTGTGAGTTCAGGTGCATACGTGCCATGGTGAACTTATGGAGATCTGGGGACATTCTCGTTTTGAAATGGTCTTTTGCCAACTAGCACCAGAACATGCTACCATGCTGGGCTTCACGTAGGTGCTAGGAATATGAACTCAGACCTTCACACTGTGTTAACAAGCTCTTTACTTAAGGAGTTGATTTCCCAGGTCTGTTTGGGTTTTGTTGTTATTGTTTGTTTGTTGAGACAGAGTCTCAAGTAGTCTAGGCTGACCTCAAACTTGATCTTTAGCCAAAGATGACCTTGAGCTTCCAGATCCTCCTGCCTCATCTCCCAAGTGCTGAGGTTGCATGTATGAGCTACCATCCTGTGACTTCATAAACCTGTAAAAAAAAAAAAAACAATGAATCAGAATTAAGGAATAGGGGATACTTAATCCCCAGTACTTAGGGAAAACTAGACTTGCTAATCACAGACAGAATGCACAGCCTCCTGGGTATCTTGCAGGGAAGACAGAAAGTCACTACCTGTGCCCTGATCCATAAATTGTATTTCAATTGTATTTTAATAAATAAAGCTTGCCTGAAGATCTAAGAGTAAAACAGCCCCACAGGTCAGCCTTACAGACCAGGTAATGGTAACAGACACCTTTAATCCCAGTAGCTAGACTGGTTTGCCATAGAAAATCATGCCTTTAATCCCAATGGTGCATGCCTTTAATCCAAGCTCTAGAGAGGATTCTAAAACAGGTGGAAACAGCTCACAGTCTTATTCTGAGATTCCCGGAGGCAGGATCACCATTTCATACTGAGGTCGAGGTAAGAGTGGCTATCTGCTTTACCTTTTGGATTTTCAGGTTGAACCCCAGTTTCTCTGAGTTTTTATTAATCGTGCTTCATTAAATGGGAGGTAACCTGTGAGCTGAGTAGCCTTGGCTCAGTGCAGAGCCCTGGGTACTCTAAGTTGAGCAGGAGAGAGCAGATATACACCGGGAACTTTGGTTTGGTGCTGATGAAATTGGGAATAATTTATATGTCTCTAGCGGACCTTCACATTAAATATTGATGTCCAACATGAGCGGAAAGGGCATGTTCCCGAATCCATGTGGCGAAGTCAAGGTTATATTAAGCTGTCATTGGTAACAATTAAGCATAATGAATGTGCCACTTAATTGTCCCTAGGCATTCGTACTTCTGTAAAGCTTGCTCCATTTTGGCATCATTGGAATAGTGGCCCTTATGTCCTCAGACATCACTGCTTTAAGAACAGTTTCTGTTACACAAGCACAGGTTGACAGTAACAGGAATAAAGCTCGGTGGCCAGCTGGTCTCTGGACCATGCGGCCTTGCTAAAGTCATCTGCATGTCTCAGTTGCAATACATCAAGTTTTCAGGATCTGGTATGTTTGTGTGCATGCATGAATGTGTGTATCTACACCTGTGTGTATTCCTGCATGCTGAGTCAGAGGTCAATATCAGGTTTTGCTCCTCAGGAGCCATCACCTTATTTTCTGAGGCAAGGTCTCATTAGCGTGGAACTCATGGGTTCTGCTAAAATGACTGCAGTGGACAGCAGGAATCTTCTGCCTCTCCAGCGTCGGGGTACAAGTGTCTGTTGCCACATCAAGCTTTCTCTATGGGTGCTGGGAACCTACCTCCGGTCCTTTGGGGTGTGCATGGTGCTGACTGAGCATCTCCACCCCAAAGCCCATGCTGATCTGTGTTTTATTTGCTAGCTTCCACTGTATTGATACTGTCATTATATCTAAGCCAGGCAGAGAGGGGAAACACTGGAGACGGCTAGAGGTGTGTTGCAGTGTCTGTGTACCTGGGGAGGGTTAACTACTCTCAGAGCCCTGCTTTAATAGAGTATTTTCAAGGAAGGGGGCCTTCAACCCCTTGGTCCCCTCTTATCAAGCTGTGCTGTCTTCATTCCTCGATCCCTCTGGACTGGGGTGGTTTTCCAGCTGGGTTGGTGAGGAGAACACCTGAAAGCTTGGAAGTCTGGGAGTGAGTTAGATGCCTCTGAGCTATTGCTTGGTTGACAGTGTAAACTCTCCCATTAGCCCTGACCCGGTGCTTATGAAGGAGCAAACAGCTGAAGGTGGGACAGGCTAGCACTTCACTGTCGTCTCTCATGATCCATCCACTGAGTCACGGGCTTCGCTGACAACAGCAAGGGTGTTTAACAGGCTCCTGTCACAGTCCTGTCTGAATTTATGTTGTCATGTCTGGAGGGTGTTCAGGGGGTGCGCCTGGATTTTGTTGAAAATATAAGCCATCTGTGGTTTTTAATTTGAATGGTTTTGTTATAAAGGAGTTCAGAGTGCACATTTGAAGGAATTCTAGCAGTAGGACTGTGTTAGGCTCCAGTAAGGCTGTAGCTCAGTGGTTGCAGCTTTTGTCTTGTGTACCTGAGGTTCTAGGTTCAATCCCTCGTACTGACAAAAAGAAAAGATTCCAATATTGTTCTCTGTATTCATCCTCACTCCTTCCTCCAAAAACTTGTTATTAAAAGGACTTTTTTTTCTCAGTTCTTTTCTTCAATATACTGTAGGCAGAGTTTCTCTGTGTTCCGGCAGCCACTCCCAAATAATCACTCAGAGACTTATTATTAAGTATAAATGCTCGGCTAGTAGCTTAGGCTTGTCTCCAACCAGCTCTTGCAACTTAAGTTAACCTATTTCTATTAATCCAAGTGTTGCCCCGAGACTCAATTACCTAATCTATGAACTTCCCATGTTGCTCTTCAGGTCTGACTCAAGACCTTTAGACTCTGCCCTTCTTCCCAGCATTCTCTCTGCCCCCAAAATTCTGCCTAGTTATGGGCCAATCAGCTTTTTATTAACAATGAGAGTAACACATTTTCAGTGTACAGAAGGATTATTCCACAGAAATATACCCATTAAAAATAACCATTGCAGTCAGGCGGTGGTGACACACGCCTTTAATCCCAGCACTCGGGAGGACCAGGCAGGCGGATCTGTGTGAGTTCAGGGCCAGCCTGGTCTACAGAGTGAGTGCTAGGACAGTCTCCAAAGCTACACAGAGAAACCCGTTTCAAAAAAACAAAACAAAAAAACCAAAAAATGAAATCAACAACCACAAAAACATTGCAGGGCTGAGGATGTAACTTAGCTGATAGAGTGATTGTCTATATAAAAGTGGGCATGGTGGCACATGCCAGTAATCCTGACACTCTGGAGGTAAAGGCAGGGGGATCAGAAGTTCACGGTCTTCTTTGGCTGTACAGTAAGTCTTGGGCTATCCTGGGCTACATGAGACCCTGCCTCCCCCTCCCCAATTTTTTTAAACCTGTTTTTGTGTGTGTGTGTGTGTTCTCTGCCTTTCTCTTTTTGTCTGCCTTCCTCTCTCCATCCATCTGTCTGTATTCTCACTTGACATGCAGTCCCCTCCTCAGAAAGGAAACAGAGTGGAGTCTTCTGTTGCTGTCCATAAGCCTTTCTGGCTTGTCAGTAAATCTTAGCTAGCCCCCATCTGCCGCTCCCGGCACACAGATCCACCTCACTGTAATGGCTGTAAAGGATCTGCTTCTCAGGTTTGGGAAGTGCTGTAAATTATTTTCTCCAGATTTGTCCCCTTCAGTTCCTTCCCAATGTTCCTTTTATTGGAAAACATTTGGCCCCTTCCCCATTGTTGCTCTTGGCCTGCAGTGAGGATGCCTGCAGTCTTAATCTGAGCATCTTGAAGCTCTCTGAGAATTGTCCCATCTCTTAGAACATGGCATCCCGTTGTTCAGACAGACAGACTTAGGAGATGGGTACAGAACAAAAAGGGGCAGACATACTCCAGGAAGGCCACTGCGTTATCCACTGAAGCCAGCAGGGGCCCTGGAGCACCACGTGAAACCTTCCACAGCCTTGGTAACCATCATTGCAATAGGGTTGTCTGGAGCCCTTGGACCCTGGAGCAGGTCTGGCTTCATGGGCGAGCTTCTTGGAGAGGACCTCTCTGGCACATGCGCTCGCTCTGTAGTGCAGACCAGGATCCTGTTTAGTCCCCATAGAGTGTGATGCCCTTGGTTTAGTGCCGTTCTTCCCCATCCCAAGACCTGGGGTGGCCTCCCTTATGACAGCAGGGACCTGGAATAATTGTTTTCTGAGACAGGTTCTCATTTATCACAGGTTCGCCTTGAACTCACCATGTAGCCAAGGAGGAACCGGGGAGGGAGGCGTGATTCCGGTGACGGGGTGGTAACAGCACTAAATGCCTGAAGACTGACTGTGGGCCAGGTGCATGCTGAGGTGCAGGATGAGCTCCTTATGTTTTCTCCTTCTGGGTGGAGTTGTGGGGGAGGACCCAGGGTCTTGTGTGCCCCAAACTAGCCTCACACTTGGTGTGTAGCCCGAAATGAACTGTCTCCACCTCCTGGGTGCTAGAATTACAGGTATGTGCCACCACACCTGGTTTATGTGGTGCTGGGGATTGGTGTGGGCTAGGCAAACACCTGGGCAATGGAGCTGCACCTCAGCCCCAGGATAGCATTCTTTATGAATGAAAATCCGATTCCTCTTATCTGTTCATCTTTTCTGTTTTAGAATCACATGTAGTCTGTTTCCTCTTGAAGACATTGTCTTCTGTAGCTTTTAATAGCTAGAGTAAGATGCTCTGATACCAACATTACCCAGGTGCAGTGACTCACTCCTGAATTTCCCAACAGCTTTGGAGGCTGAGACAGGAGGATGGCTTTAGTTTAGGAGTTTGGTTACAGTTTGGTCAATATAGTGAAGACTCCCATCTGTTAGAAATTTTAAATGTTACAGTTTTTTGGGGGGGTTGTTTTTAAAGAGGAAATGTGATGTTTGACAGGATCATTCAGACTCTGGGCTGAGGAAAACCGGTTTTCACTTGCAGACACCCCCCCCCACTGAGTTCTGTTTACTAAGCTGACATGGAGAAGTCTCCCAGACATTTTCATGGGGTGTGCCTTCTGGGAACAGAGTAAGAATTTGCCTTGGAACCATGTGTGCTTGTCCCTTAAATAACTGTTTGAGTTCCTGCATTAGAATAGGAACTGGGTGGGGTGAGTGACAGGAGCCAAGGGACAAAGTTGCTGCCACTTTAATGGGATTTAATAATAGGTGCAGTCTCTGGGCCATTGGTAACAAACACATAAATAGAAAAATACAAATGGTCCTCTGCGTTGTTTGGAGCAGAATTTTAGTTCCCACTGCGAAGTGCTCTGCTCATGATTTTCAGGTCGTTTCTAGGGCAACAGAGTCACCAGGCATGGGGGCTGTGACCTCCTCCAGGAGACAGCCAGACATGGTGGAGTCTAGGCACCTGCCTATGCTGGGAGGGCTGGGAAGAGGGTGATGTCAGGGATATTTTTGGTTCTTTTGTCTTTTTTATTATGGTCAAGTATATAAAACTTCAATTTAAATAATTAGACTAGAGTTTCCTATGTATTTAATATTTTCTTTATTTTTGATAATTTTATACATGTTTACAATGAAATATAATCATATTTGATATCCCTATTTCTCCCTTCCAACTTCCCTCCTATCCCCCACAGTATGATCCCCCTCCCGACTTCATGCTTTTGTTTGTTTATTGGTAACCTGCTGAGTCTAGTTAGTGCATTATAATCCCTTGTACACAGACGTGGGGCAGTCCACTGAAGCACGGGGAACCTCTCCCAATGCTATTGACTGCCAATAGCTTCTCAGTAAAGCACAGGGCCTGGAGACGATCTGCTGTCATCTGTGCCGGGATCTTGACTGGCCTGATCTTATGCAGGTCTTGTGCAGGTAACACAGATGCTGTGAGTTTTTAGTGTGACAGCCACGTCATGTCCAGAGGACAGCACCTCACAGCACTTTTCCCCATCCTCTAGCTCGTATGTTCTTTCTGCCTCTTCTTCCAAGATGGTCCCTGTGCCTTGGCGGGAGCTGGGAGAGGAAGGGATCAATATAGATGTCTCCTTTAGGCTGAGCACTCAGCCCCCATCAGCACTCTGACCAGCTACGCATGCACCTCTCCACTGACTGTTGCCCACTGTGTGTGTGTGTGTATACACATACATACATACATATAAAGCTTCTCTGACTAGATAAATAAGGTCTTTGGGCATAATGTAACTGTTTAGAAGGTAATTTGATAGCATAACCATTTTACAAAATAACAATAGCAGATTTACCCTAGGGCCTATGGCCTCACCAGTCATGGGCTTTTGGCCAGGATTATAGTACCAGACATGAAATTCCTTCCTGTGCTACAGGCCTCAAGTTCAGTTTTATTTTATTTATTTTTATTATGTGTGTGTGCATGCACGTTTGTGTGTGCTTGCATGGCACAGTCCACATGTGGAAGTCAGATGACAGCCCTTGAGAATTGTTCTCCTTCCACCTTTATGTGGATATCAGGAATGGTGCTCAGCCCGTCAGGCTTACACAGCAAGTGTAAACTTACACAGTTTTCACACGGAGCCATCTTACGCGCCCAAACACGTCCGTTTTCAATTTATGTTGCAGTGACGTTAAGCATCTTCATAGTGTTGTACAATAAAATCAAGGTCCTTCAGGGGCTGAGCTAGGTATTTCTGGATTCTTAGCGTTTTTATTTAATTAGGAAATAAGGGAGACACAGTTTTCTGTAAGAGTGAGGCTCCTGGTGGGTTGACCACCCTCCAATGAAGGACGCATATCCAGGAGTATATGGGCAGCCCAAACTGTACCTGGTGGGTTGAAAAAATAAAGAAGACCCAAAGTCGAGTGGATAGGGAAGTCGAGATGGATCTGGGAGTGTTAGGGAGGTAGTGGATATAATCAAAATGCTTTGTGTGAAATTCTCCAAAACACTAATAAAAATCCAAAGAGATGAAGTAAAGTTGCATGCAGATTACAAAGCAGCAATAAAACTATCTAAAATGATAGTGCAGATTGGAGTGACATACACGGTCAAGACTGACAGGGAGCCACATACTCGAGATACTCTGTGACCCAAGTTATTGTTTAGTGCCTCCTTTTACGTGGCTCAAGAAGAGGAGTTTGGTTGCTGAGAAACATAGTTGGGGTGCTTCTCTATTTTGATTGACAGATTATGTTATATAACCATTTTCTACCGCATGGATCCCTTCCCATCCAGGATGCACCTGATTTTAATCATTTGCTTGCCCAGGTATGCATAGGCATAGCTGACACGTGGGGATTTCCTATGAAAGTTCACTTTGAGGACACAGTTTGCCTTATTGCACGTGTACCTAAAACTAGTTCAGGCCAGATCGGCCTTCCTGCTGCCACCTGGACATACCTAGAGTAAGACTGAAAAGCACTCTCCCTGAATCTTTAAGGGAAGGAGAAACTTACTGCATTGTTCAGAGTGAGGTTTATATGCAGGTGGGAGCTCGAGGCCACAACTGGCTGCTGCTGGGTACATGGTTCAGAGAGAGGTGTGTGTGCACAGTACTTGCAGATAAAGGCCTCAGGCTGCCCCGTGCATTAGAAGAGGGCTTGCTTGTGCGTAGGCCAACCCAACTGGCGTTCCAAGTGGCTAAGCTGTTCCCTCCTGTGCTTGCCTGTCTCAGTATGGGGGTACTGGGAGAAATAATACACTGTAAACCTTATACGCACCCCACTCTGGTGGAATAGAAGGAAGGATCCTGCTTTCTCTAAAGGAAAGCAGATTTTCCCTTTAGAGACCTAGAAGGTGGGATGGATGCAGACATACCTTTCTCTTTCTAGTCCCACATCACCTCTGTCCTCAACATGATTGAGGTCAGCTTCTCTCTTCATTCTAGACTGGAGCACTGAGTAGGCTCCGGCGCAGTGGTGTTCATTAGCTCATAGATCCCTTGGCCACTTTTATGACGTCAGCTCTTGCTCTCTCCCCTTCCCCCAAGATGTCCCTAGTGCCCACCTGAGTGTCCTGTGCTGCTGCAGCTGCTGCTCCTACTGCTTAGTAACTTTGATTAGGGGATGCAGAGGGGCAGACAGTCGGGGATGAGGGAGCCAGCCTGGCAGGGAAGCTTCCAGAGTTCAGCACACCTCACAGGAAGCTCCATGATGAGTCTCTCCATGGTGTGTTATGTTTCCTTGAAGAAAGAAGGTAAGTTACAGGCCCTCTCAAGTTCAGGCACATGCTTTTCTTGTTAACCGTGGGCCTTTCTTCCTTGGGCAGCTAACATCTGCCGTCAAGCCAGCCCCTCAGGCATGCATTTGGGGTTACTGCTTTAACCTGGGGTTCTGCACCCTGCTGCAGCATTCTTGCGTGTCATTGGAAGTCATTTTCTGGTGGAAAACGAACTGGTCCGTGAACACATTTGATGTTGCTGAGCAGTAGAAGGGTTTATGTCTCAGACCAGTGCTTTGCCTTGAGCTGTTTTCTCTGGCCAAGTCAATACTTTGGCAGGTCTACAGGGAAGTCCCCTCTCCAGCTTCCCCAGGGACCCGGTCCTCCGGTCGCTTCTCTTCTCCTTCCTTTCTCCCATTTTTGGAAGTCCTCTTGCTTTACAGATCTTTTTATATCTCTTTGAATATCTTTATTTTTCAAGTAATTCAAATAATTCTCTGGAAATGGTACTTGGTTAGAAGTCTCTAGAGCTCTGTGTGTGCTTGCATGTATGTATGCGCGCGCACTCACGACAACTCAGTGTGTGTTGGCTTACTTTTTTTAGCACAATATTCCAATGTAGCCCAAGCTGATCTAGATCTCATGGTCCTCCTAACTCACCCTCTTGAGTATGGGATTGCAGGTTTGTGCCTTAGCACCTATCCTCCTGCCTCATCCTCAAGCACAGGGTTACAGGTTTGTGCCATAGTCCCTAGCTCAGCGTCTTTGTGCTAGAAGAGACTTAGACCAGGCTCCAAGCAATAGCTCTGCCAGCCACTCTAGAACCTTCCACCTACACAGGAGTGAAGTGAGTCCTTCTTCACTTCACACCTTATTTCCCATCTTTCAAGTGGCCCTGGTGACAGCCCTCCCATTCTTGTGGACATAAGGACTCATTGACCCATACCAGGCTAGAGCCTAGCTCAGGTGACTAATGTATGTATATATGTGTGTGTTGTGTACATGTTCATGTGGGTGTGGGCTCATGTGTGCACATATGCATCTACTTTGGAACATGTGTGTGGAGGCCAGAAGTTGATGTCAAGGATCTTGCTTCACCATTCTTTATTTTTTGAGATAGGTACTCTCACTGGACCTGGAGCTCATTGGCTTGACTGGCTGGTCATTAGGCCCCAGGGATCCTCCTATTTTTGCTCTTCCTGGTGCAGGGATTGCAGGGAAACCCTGGTGTGAGGCCTGCAGGCACACCCTGCCGCACTCAGGTACAGGGCATCCAAAGTCAAGCCCTTGTGTTTGTGCAGCAGGTACTTCACTGATTGATTTAGCCTTCTCCTCAGTTCCTTTTCTAGACCGTCTATAAAAGTCTCCCGTCTGTTTTGGTCCTTCAATCTAAGGCTGTTTAGCTGCAGGTTTTCCTTGTTGCTATAGTAACAGCAGTGCCTCATCTATGGTGGTTTGAAGAGCCTTCCTCTGGCCTTCCTGGCTGAACTGAGCCTTCAAGGTTGCCTGACTTCCATGCAGCTCTCAGGCTGACCCCCGGCCAGTCTAAGGAAAAGCCCAGCTTGAACTTTTCACCTTGCTCATCCTCTGACTTTTCTTTTGCAGCTGATGCATTTTTCAAAGCTGCCATTGGCCTCATCCCAGAAGTCCCGAAGTTGATAAGCATCGACGGGAAGCTGCGGCCGTCGGAGCCCTTCCTCCTGGAGTTCCTGTGCAATTTCTTCTCTACTTTATTGATTGTGCCGGTATGTTTCCCAGGACCCACAGGTGGTCTTTATTCACCCTGCCTTAGTGTCCCGAGGCCTGAAAGTGTAAGGCTCTGTCGACTGCTCCGTGGTTGCCAGGTTGCCAGCGTGGACTGCTGTGTCAGAGGGCTTGAAGCTGAGCTGCTTCAGTAACAAATGTGTGTTTCCCACGGGTCTGAGACTGAGAGTCTGTGGTCAGGGGCCGGCTTGGCTCTGCCAGGGGTCCTGTTCAGGGCATAGGCAGCCCTCTTCCTGAGACATGATCACATGACAGAACGTGAGAGCCAGAGTTGCTGTCTGGCCCTTTGGGTTTTTGGTCTTCTGGAGTCTAATTATTACCTTTCAGGCCCCATGCGTATTGGGCAGGGTTCTCTAGGGGATAAGGACCAAAAGGATGGATGTGTACCACAAGGGGATTTATTAGATGGGCTTGCACTTAACGGGTGCCCTGGAGAGACTGAGAACTTAGTAGCTGCTCAGCTCGCAAGGCTGGATTCCTCAGATGTCCCCAGCTTGGCACTAAAGACCTCGAAGATCCTTGGAGAGCGCACTCTTCTGTCTACATTGGAAGACCAAGGAAGCTGCATTCTGATGTTGCGGAAGGATGGCAGCTGCAGGATAGATGCACTCACAGCAGAAGGCAGACAGGCAAAAGAAGCACTGCTCTTCGCTAGTGCTGTCCACCTAGAGGAGGCTCTTCGTCTCAGTTAATCTGTCCAGGTTAATCTGACTAGGTTAATCTGTCGGTTAATCTGTCCAGGCATGTCTTTAAAATATTTTATTTTTATTTTATTTATATGAATGTGTGCCAGCATGTATGTTTATACATGTGTACCTGGTGCCCACAGACATCAGAAGAAGGTATCAAATCCCCTGGAACTAAAGTTGCAGACAGTTGAGAACCAGCATACGGGGTCCTCTGAAAGAGCATCTAGTGCTCTTAACTGCTGAGCCATCGCTCCATTGCCAACCAGGTGGTCTTTTAGCTGATTCAAGGGCCAATTAAGTTGACAACCAAACTTAACCACTGCAGCATCTGACTGGGATTGGGGCTTCTGCCTGTCTATTTGTGGGGAGGGGGCACCGACATTCCACATACTGTACTCTGCTGATACAAGGGCTCAGTGGCCTTGGACCATGATGGTGAGAATGGGAGCCAGCTCTTCCTCCTCCTGGCTCTCATGTCCGGTGATTACCTATGTGTGTGTCCTATCCATAAAATGAGGGTGGTCTTTGTGACAGCTTCCCGTGTTGTGGTGAGGTTTGAGCGAGCACGCAGAATATAGCCACACAGTGAACCTTCTGGGTAGCAGGATTCTTTGGAACAGTAAACAGTGAAACTGGAATCCTTGTGGCTCTGAGAGATGAGCAGTCATTCTTGGGCTAGAAGGAACTGGGGTCCTTTGGGGAGTCCTGCAGTAGGAATTCCTGGAGGCTTCCCATAGCTGGGGTTCTCAGCCCCAGTCTTTCACTGGGATCCCACCTGCTTCCTGACATGAGTTTGGATGAAGAAAACAAAGTGACTTCTCTGTTTCCCCAACTGTCTGATGCATTTGCCTTTCACCAGATAGTGAGCTGCGTGCAGAGCGCCTCAGTGGCCATGGTAGTTGCTGGGACTTGTCACCAAGAGTCAAGAGCAGGCATTCTATTACTATAGTCCAGGCGCAAAGGCCTTTTCCTTTCTTTCCTTTCTTTTCTGTTTTGTTCTCTTGCCACAGCTCCCTTCTCCCTCCCTCCCTCTTCTTTGTCCCTTCCTGTCCTATTCTTTCTCATCTCATATCTTGTCATCAGTCTTTTGATTTTTTTCCTTTCTTCTTTTCTCTAAGACCCTCACTCTGTAGGCCAGGCCATCCTGGAACTCAAAATCCTCTTACTGCAGTTACTTCCCCCGCCTCAGTGCTGGGATTGCAGACATGCAGCTCACCACCTTACTA
>LOJH01012376.1:12685-25657 GCA_001685095.1 Ellobius talpinus
CCCCCCCGCCTCAGTGCTGGGGTTACAGACATGCAGCACATCACCTTACTACAAACCCCACCCCCACCCCAGTATTGGGGTTGCAGACATGCAGCTCACCAGCTTACTACAACCCCCACCCCTGCCTCAATGCTGGGGTTGCAGACATGCAGCTCACCACCTTACTACAACCCCCACCCCCACCCCAGTGCTGGGGTTGCAGACATGCAGCATACCTTCTTCACTAAATTCCTCTCTGCAGAGACACATAGCACCCGCCTTGCTTCTGAGAGATCGCCTGAACATCAGCCTGCTGATGCTCTCCCTTCCTTACGGAGCCCTGCGGTAACTCTGCCCACAAAGAATCCGTGAGTTTTCACCAAAGCTTTAGCCATACAGCTGCATTGGTGTGATCAAGTCCCCTTGAAGCCTTGGCTATCTTATTTGCTGATTTATAACTAACAGCCCCAAGAAACCATAGGTGTTACCTGCTGCCACAGGGAGGGGGCACAAAACAGGCCCGGCCAGCTGGTGTGGTATACTCTGGTACTGGAGTACATCTCCTGTACTCTCAGCACTGGGAAGCCTGGGCAGGGAGATTTTGAGTGTCAGGCGAGACCCTATCTCAAAGCCTCTGGAAAAAGAAAAACAAAAACTGCAAACCAAATATCCAAACAATACCCCCAAACTCCTCCTCAAGAAGATTGCATCAGAGTTGCCCTGTTGAACACACATTCCTAGAGGTCCCCCTTGGAACATCTCTCTCAGGAGACTGAAACTGGCCCTTTGGAGGTCACGGCCCCGGCCCCAGTGGTTTAGGAGGGACCGGACCTGGAGAAATGTCATGCCGCCTTTGGGCTGTGCCAGTGACTCAGCACTTGTTGGGTTCCAGGTTTCTTGGGGGGGTTGATGAAATATTCTTTAGTCAATTGTGGTGACAGCCGCACAAACTCTGGATACACAAACAGTCATTGAATTGTATGTCCTGAATGGGTGTATTGTTCCCTGTGTGGATTATGTATCTCCATCAAGCTGAGAAAACAAAAAATGACTCAGCAGTGGGCTCTCTCTGTTCAGATTCCAAGTTCTCAGAGGGGGACCGGGAGGCCCAGCCACAGACCTGCTCTGGGTGAGGCTTTTGTCCTTCAGCGGTAGGCAGCATCCTGGGGAGGAGCCAAGGGTCAAGTGGAAGAGCTGCGGGGGCTCCTGGAGTCTCTTCCATGGACACTTGATCCCAGGGCTCTTTGGTCAGTGCCCCCCCTCTTTGTATGACTTGGTTATTTGTCGTAGAAGATGACCAGAGGAGAAAGCCAGGTTTCCGGCAAAACGGTTGATGTTGGTTGTTGTTTGGTGGTTAACTGGGGTGCTTCACGGCCTGCACACAGGCTTCCCATGTGCTCAGAGCGGCTGGAGTCTCTCCGAAAGGCTTCTCAGAGTCACACACTTGGGTTCAGTCCCAACCCAGTGACCTCATAGCTCTGGGGCCTAGGAGATGGTTTTTAATTCCTCCAAGTCTCACCTGTCATCTTTCAAACATGTCATCATAATGCCCACCTTGCAGGACTGCTGTGTGGGTTGAATGAAACCATAGCTATGAAAGCATGGTGTAAGCCACAGACCCTTCCCTGGGGTTACAAGCTGGTGGCCAGAGAGCAGACTCCAGCTTGGAGTCACACTTGCTTCCCATGGGACGATGGAAAGCACTTGGAATGGCTTTTCCACATTAAAAATGTCGGTCAATTGTTAAAGCAAACACAGGCTTGTGGTTCTCCTTGAGGAATCAGTTCCTGCCTTCAGCTGGTATTCCATGACTTGGTCAGGTAGCTACAGCTGGAGAGCAGCTGCTCCAAACACGCAGGCTATGTACCTTCCCCAGCCCCTCTGGGTATCTGTAGACATGTTTAAAAACTCCTTCCAGATGCCAGCCTGGCACATAGGCATCAAGAGAGCATCTTCTGCTCAGAGTGGGACTTTGTTGCTTTTTCTGGTGTCAAAGACTGCACTTTGGCAGGACCCAGTAAGTCAGTGAAGACTAACTGCAATTTGGGGGGGGAATGCATGTAAAGGTCGGAGGTCAACATCAGTATCTTCCCTGTATCTCTACCTCAGTTCTTGAGACAGGGTCTCTCAGTGAACCTGGAGCTCACCAATTAGGATAGAACGGTTGCCCAGCAAGCCCAAATCTGCCTCTTCTCCCCAGCACGGTGGGTACAGACAGGTGCAGGTGCTCTCTGCTTCTGGCCTCTCAGAGGGTGTTGGTGATGTGACTCAGGGCCACGTGCTTGCATAACAGGCACTTTGCCTACCGAGCTATCTCCCAGTTTTGACCCAAGGAACATGCATTTATTGGGTGCCGTGCCAAAGCCCTTCATCAGCATTTACAGAGCCTCTGAGAATCCTCCCTGAGTCCTTTAAAGTAGGAATTAATGAATCTGTTTCATTTATAGACACCTAGAACTGAAAAGACTGTCTGGGGCTGTGTAGTAGCTCATAGCAGAACAGGGATTTGAACCTGGATTTGTCTCTCCCAGGGGCCCTCACACATGATGTGATCCTGGGGAGTGTGTCACACGCTTTCTTTGCTCAGGGCCATCTGGGGTTAGCAGCTCATCACCCCTCCTCAGCAGAGGTAGCACCGTACAGAAGCAGCTCATCCAAACTTTTCACATCGCTTTCACTCGCCGGTCTCCAACCTCTGTCTAAAAATATGAAAAAGAAAGCTCTAGAAACCATCCATTTTCATCTGTGTGCCATTCTTCACAGTGCAATGAGATATCACCCACCCGGGTGTGAATCGTCATTTGTGCAGTGGGTCCACCCTGTGTGTGCGACCTTCTGTATCAGGCTCGGGTCGCTTGCTAGTCTGTGAGCGCGTTTCTTTTGCTTCAGTGCCCGGAGCACATAAATTTAGTGACTGTTGGGATCTACTGAAGAGAAACCCTTGAGTGGTCCTTTCTGTGAAAAGATAGAAGTTTTCAACTTAATTGGAAAGGGAAAACATCTTATCTTTTGTTACTGTGTGCTGTTAAATTTATTCTAATGTATGATTAGTCATTATTAATCTCCTACTGTGACGGTTAGATTTAATTGTCAACCTGACACGACCTAGAATCATCTAGAAGGGATTGTCTAGGTTAGGTCGGCTGTGAACATGTCTTGGGGGAAGATCCAACCATTGTGCAGCACCGTTTCCATCCATAGCAGGGAATCCTGGACTTGTAAGGGTGGAGAGCCTGGGCTGAGCACTAGCGGGCACTGATTCGTTGCTCTCTGCTCTTGGCTGTGGATGTGATGTGCACAGGGGCTTCATGTTCCTACTGCCTCGACTTCCCCAAGTGATGTGCTGGACCGGTAGCCAAAAAAACCCATTCTCCCTTAAGTTACTCTTGTCAGGGAGTTTCTGTCACAGCATCAGGAAGGAAACTAAGAAAACTCTGTGTTGAAATTATACTGTCTCATGGGTATGTATGGGTAAGAAAAAGTATCTAAAGGGTTAGGTACTTGTGTGGTTTCTGGTGTGACTGGAGTCTAGTCTCTCCTCAGAGGGACTTTGGAACAGATGATTGGCTCTTCATGTGAGCAGAGAGGTCCCACCTGAGTAGCCATGGCCAAGAGGCGGTCAGATGAGTCACACCTGAGCCATGACAATGGATTTTGCATGAAATCAACCCCCCCTCCTGTTTACCTCAGATTGCTTACCTTTCATGTCGCAGGTTTGTGTGTGTGGGGGTGGCTTTTATTGTTTTAGAATTTATTTCCCTGTGGTAACCACATGTAACATAAGCTCTACTCCTAAACTAAAGGCTTCAGAAGGACTGTACAGAGTCATTGACCTTACATAAAATGGTGTCCAGCAGATCTTGGGAGTGTTTTGTTTGCTGAACTGGAAATGTATGCTTGTTGGTCCCTACCTCCCCATTCTTCACCCTTCGCATCCACTGTTCACCCCTGGAGTCATGAATTAGACAGTTTTAGATTTCTCTAAGTGGGCTCGGGCAGTGTTTGTACTTGTGACTGGTCTGTTTCCCTTAGCGCGAGTCCCACGCTTCCTCCATCTTGTCACGTACAACAGACTTTACTGTTTAAGGCTTGCCAGCCTTCCACCGTGTGCACAGACTTCTCTTTCTGTGCTTTCATTCATCCCATACCTTGGCCATTATAGCAGCGCTGCCGTAGACACAGGGATGCTAATATCCCCTCCAGGACCTGGACAGACACCCAGACTGTACTGGTAGATCATGTGGTAGCTACAGCAAGCTACCACATGGTCTGACTGAGGGCACTCAGGGGCCCCAGTATTATATGGGGCTTAAGAGAACGAGTTGGGTTGTTCAGGGGTATGGAGTGGGTGGCTCTCTGTTTTGATTGATAGGCTTGGATTATTTAAGCTTTTGCTCATGGGCATGTTCCTCCCCAGAATGTATCATATTTTAGTCATATACTTGATAGGCATAGGCAAAAGAGAGTAAATAGAAGACTTTTCCTAAAAGTTCATGTAGGGGACAGAGTTTGTCTTACTTTGTATGTAGTTAAGCAAGTTTGGGCTTGATTGCCCCCCATACCTGGACAGAAACTATTCACAGAGGGGCATTTTCTGATGGTTTTCAGGGGAGGAGAGATTGGTTTGTTTCTTTGTTTGGAGCGAGATGTACACGCAGGTTGGTGGGTGTGAGGTGTCTGAAGTTGCAGACAGGTTGCTAAGTGCATGGTCAAGAGAGGGGTGTGGATTGCAGTGCCAGGTTACGAAGCTATTCCCTGTGCCTCGCTGCTGTCCAGAGAAGCTGTTTCCACAGAGCGGGACAGTCTCATTTAGCAGCCTCTGGTAGGATAAATAAAACAGAACTGTCACATCAAGTTCAGTGTCACGGTTTCAGAGCCCCAATTTTGTGTTGGGATTTGTAGGAGCTCGAATGTTAGGATCTTGTTCTCTGGCCCTGGTCACTGAGGCTGCAGTGGGACATATTTTCCTCATTAAAAGTCACTATAGAGATACAGGACACCCACTTCACCCTCTCCTCTCTAGCATCCTGGTCCATAAGTACCTGCTAATCTGGGAGTGGAGGAAGTGCCCCCTACGGAGGAAGTCAGGCGTAATGTTAAACACAACCAACTCCATCTGCAAGAAGCACCAGGCACTGCAGGGACATCTGAGTGCCCCTCTCGTGGGGGTTGGGTATTTTTGTGGTTTTAGGCATTGTGGGGACAAAGGAGTCACCAAGGAGGACTTCAGGTCAATGCTGGTTGGCTTTGTGGGTATGGTGGGAGGTTCCACCTGAAAAGCAAAGGCCAGAATGAGCTCCCGGGTGATTAGAGAAGCCACACCCAAGGTAGGTTTTCAGCTGAGATTAGAAGGAAAATGAGCACTAGGTACTAGGGAGAGGAGAGGGAGGAGAGGGTTTCAAGGCATGGAGCACAGTGCGCCTAAAGGCCTAAAGATAGGATGGGGGTGCTGTGCACCTCAGAGGGACTGGAAGAGAGGGACTCATGAGGCTGTGCAAGTGAGGAGACACTGGCACCTGCTCCAGTAGCCTCAAATCTGCTGGGGATCTGTCTCCTTTGCACCCCAGGAGATTTTTCCTGCTCTGCTCTCAGCCCATTGGTGTTCTAGCTCTGTGGCACCCAGCCCTTACTGTTCATTTAAATCATATACCCCTCTTTTGATGGTCCAGCCAACAGTTCATATCTATGCACCCAACAGTTTATAAATAAGCACTCAAAACATTGAACCAAAGCACCCAGTAAGGTGGAGGTTTGCCAGCTGGTCAGTGACCCGGTCAGGACTGAAAGATGTGCTGTTACCATCTTTGCTGCCTCCAGGTCAGCTTGCTGAGAAGTCCAGCAATCACGTCTCAAGTAGTTCTTCTCCCTGGGGGTGTGATGAATTGAGAGCAGGGACTTCAAAGGGACAGTGGAGGGACAGTGTCAGGCCCTTTTGGGGGTCAGTAAAAAGAAGGACTCACTTTTTGGCTCCCTCATGGAAACCACCTCATTGGCATTGAGTTGCCCCATCTAGGAGGGAACCTAGCCAAGGCCACTGGGGATCTTCCCACTGGAGTACCATGTCAACCCAAACACCTTTTCCTTCTAAAAATGTGCAGCCTGGGGAGATGGCTTAGTGAATAATAGCCCTTGCTCAGTGAGCAGGAGGTCCTAAGTTTGATTCCCCAGTACCCATGTAAAAAGGCAGGCATGGCTGTGCATGCCATAATCCCAGACTGGGGAGTGGAGACAGACTCTCTGGTCCACCAGCCTAGCTCAGACAGGCAGCTTTGAGAGACCCATGCTCAAGGCAGTGTAGGTCAGAGAGCAATAGAAAAGACATCCGTTCTGCTCTGGCCGCTGCATGCCCATGCACAGGATGTGTACAGACACACAGAATGGGGTGGGGGAAGAAGAAAGAGGAGGAGAAGAAATAATTAAAAACTGGAGTGTGGACTGGGGCTTCAGTTAAGTTTGTAGAGTGCTTGCTTTTAGCATGCATGAAGCCCTGGGCTCAGTCACCAGTACTGCATAAAACCAGGTGGTACATACCTTAATCTGGGAAGTGAAGGCAGGAAGGTCAAGAGTTCTAGGCCATCCTCTGCTTAATGGTGAGTTCAAAACCACGAAACCCTGTCTCAAAGGGGCGGGGGGCTGAGGGCAGAGATAGGCAGATTCTGGAGCTCACTGGCCAGCCAGTCTGGCCAAATTGGTGAGGTCCAGGTTTAGTGAAAGACCCTGTTTCAAAAAAAAAAGGTGGAGAATGGCCAAGGAAGACACTTGACGCTGACCTCTGGCCTCCACACCTAAATTCATTAGCACACGTTTGCCCACACACAGAATACATATATCACACACACCAAAAAAACAACAAAATTATGTGTATACATTAGCACATATTTGTGTACATAAAATACATACACCACACACATACACACAACAAAACAACAGCAATAACAAAATTACTAGTTTAATAATTAGACACACATTGAAACCATCATGTTATTTTGAAAGGATACGGGACTTGGGTGGAACTCGGTTGTTGGTACAGTGCTTGCTTGTCTAGCATGCTCAACTCCACAGAGTCTATCCACAGAAAACCTGATACAGTGGTACATGTATGTAATTCCAGCACTCAGGAAGTAGAGGCAGGAGGACCAGAAGGCCAGAGTTATCCTTAGCTGTATAGCCAGTTCAAGGCCAGACCTAGTTACATAAGACACTGTCTCAAAAAGAAAAATAATCTACCTATGCCTGGCTTCAGCTATTGAACCATTCTCAAATATTAAAACAAACAAAGTATGTTGTAGTCCCTGAAACATGGGAAGTGCACCATGGACATAACCTGTCATCTCTTTGGTTATGAACAAACCACAGAAGTGCTCATCTTAGCCCATTCCCCGAATTCCATTGCCTATGGCCCCACTTCTCTGAAATTGTGTTCATTGGTCTCCAACAGGGTGGGGACATTAGTGTTGAAATGAAGTTGCTAGAACATTCAGACTGTGGTCTATTCCCAAGGCAGATCCTTAAATTAAAAAAATGTATTTTAGTATCCACGTAGCCGAACAAAATAGCCTAGTTAGAAACAGCTGCAAGCAGAGGAAGACAGCCGTGAGCTGCCAGCTGGGACTGACTAGCCTCGCCTGGGTGGTTCAGATAGATGCACACAGCTCACATTGTTTGGATATTTGAGCGTCGTGCATCCTCTTTCTTGCTGATCCAGTAGAAACAGTCCCCACAGATATGAGTGGCTTGCGCACATCTCGAGCTTCTCTGCCCAAATCCTCACCCCTAGGTAGTGTCACTGCAAATACATTCATCCTAGATCAGGCCACTGCTGTCTGAATTTAAAGCCCTATGCCTGCACTCTAAATAGCCCCTCCATGCGCATCTTCTTCCTGAGCACATAGGCATACCCAGTGTGTCCAAAGAGGGGGAGCTAACAGGAGACAGACTGCCAGAACTCTAATCTTGGGACCCCCCCCACCTCCCATGCTGGAAGTGTAGGCTGAAGCCACTCATCCCCTGTGGCCTACTCCTATGGGTGAGTTAGGGCCGGGCCTGGTGGATTGAAAACACTGTAGCTGATTTCAGGACCAGTTTTGTAGTTTCCTCAGAGCCTGGCACATGGAAAGTGTCAACAAAGGTGATTGACTCAACATGATTCCTGTGGGGTCTGCCATATGCCACTCACTGTGCCAGGGCCAGGGCACATGGTCACACCTGGCCATGCCAGTGTGTATTCCTGGAGGCACCATCCACAGAATTCAGCCAACTGTGATAGTAAGTGCTGAAGAGGCTGAGGCAGGAGGATAATGAGTTTAAAGCCAGTCTGAGCTATACCTAGAGCTGGGATGATGGCTCAGTGAGTAGTGCCCCGGAAGCATGTGGACCTACAACTGAAAAGCATCCACATGAAAAGCCAGACATGGTGGCGGGCTTGTGGGCCGAGAACTGGAAAAATGGAGACAGGGAGATCCCTGAGGCTTGCTGGCCACTCAGTCTAGCCAGCTGGCGGGCTCTAGGTTCAGGAAGAGAGCTGTCTCAAAACAACATATAATGTGATTGATGAAGCCTGCAGATTTTAGCCTCTGACTGCCATGTGCACATGTACCACACTCACAAGCATTCACTTACATGCATGCCCACTAAGTACTCACACACACACACACACAAGCACATGCCTACACATACATACACAGACCTCCCCCCCAAAAATCCAAACAAGCAAAAATCAGAATCCATCCTGCTATTGAGTAGATCTCACAGTGTGTGGCAGACACAGCAGATGTAATACCTATCTTCTGCAGGACAGACGGAGGCCATCACATGTGACGGGGCAGTTCTCTGAAGCCATAAATTCAGATGGCAGGATGTGCTCATGAAAAAAAAAAGAAGAAGAAGATAGGAAGCTGGGCCTGGTGACCCAGGCTTATAATCACATCTACTGGAAAGGCAAGCACCATAAGTCAAGGCCAGCTTGAGCGATGTTGTGAGGCATCTTAAATACAAAAAGGGCCGGGCGGTGGTGGCACCTGCCTTTAGTCCCAGCACTGGGGAGGCAGGCAGAAGCAGGAGGAGATTTGAGTTCAAGGTCAGCCTGGCCTACAAGTTCCAGGATAGTCTCTAAGCTATACAGAGAAACCCCATCTTGAAAAACCAGAAAGAAAAAAAACAAACAAAAAACCAAGAAATACAGAAAATGCTTTCTGGGCCAGTGAAATGGCTCTAGAGGTGATGGCACTTGTTACCAAGCCTAAGGACTAGAGTTTACTCCCTTGTACTCACCCGGAAGTAAGAGAGAACCAACTCCCTAAAGCTGTCCTCTGACCCCGGCATGTACATGACAGTGTATACCGATACTCACATACATGTGCACACACACAGAGGAGAAAATGAATGTAAGTAAGGAAAGTGGCTTCCTATCCACGGAAAAGCATGTTCTTGTTGACTGGCAAAGGTGCCTCCATTTAATGGATACTGGATTGGGACTTGTTCAAGGAGCATTCTTTACTCTTCAGCTGTGGGGTGCCAGTTATTTTTCACACTTGTCAGTGCCAGGGAGAGTGGCCTCTGGAGACGCTTCTGGCTTCCAACCCATCCAGCCAACAGGAGACACCGCCCGCAGACTGGAGTGGATGAGGACACCCATGCACAGTGCCTGTCACCTTGCGGTTGATCCCCAGCCATGCTTTGCCAGTGGCCTTGTCCCTCCATGCAGCTTCCAGCTGCAGGTTTTGTTCCAATAGCGTCCCTACCTGCACCTGCTTTTTCAGCCTGGGATAATAACAGCATCCTCCTGGCACCAGGTCCTGGCACCCAGCCTCATTCTGGCCCCAGCTGTGAAAATAATCCTCCTTTGTACCTTCTCTTAACCTGAGTGTATCCCGCTAGGGCCCAATACTGTGCCTGGCCTACAAGTAGGAGAGGTGTGGCTGGACCCAGCCTGCAGAGATTGTGTGGGGGTTGGTAGGGCCAGCTGGGCATTTGTTTCCTGGGAGTGTCAGCAGGTGAGCCACTTTGGGGATGGAACTGAAACCACCTACCTTTTTGCATTACAACTCTCTTTTGGAAAGATTCTGTGTAGTGTCTGAGAAACACACTTTACTCTAAGTTTGAGTGGTCTCCTAGGTTTTCCCTCTCACAGGAGTCCAGGTCAACCCTTGCTGTGGGTAAGGATCCTTGGGAGTGGGGCTGAATTTGAAGTCAGTGCAGTGGCTTCTGCCATGCCATCTGCTGAGGACCCACAATCCTCCTTTGTATTTAGACAGACGTGATTTGCTTCCACCATTGTGCATGGGAACTCAAGGAGTAATCATGGAAGCACAGGCCATTGAGCTGATTACCAGTTGTTCTTTGGACCCAAAAGGGAGGTTGTTGCTCATGCCCCCAACCTGAAATGCGTGATCATTGGGTGAGGTGTGTCTTGTCACTCTCTGTGCTGTCTGCCTAGGCTCCTGAGTGTCCCTGCTGGAATGAAGCAATGAATCTTTTAGTCCCAACAGCTGCTTAAGGGAAGTTCTGGGTTAATGAGTGCTTTAACTCTTCTGCTTCATAGCTGGGTTTATCTGTCATGTTTTTTCTCTACCAGGATCATCCAGAACACGGAGTCCTATTTCTGGTTCGAGAACTTCTCAACGTGGTCCAGGACTACACCTGGGAGGACAATAGTGACGACAAAATCCGAATCTACACCTCTGTCCTGCACCTGCTATCTGCCATGAGCCAGGACACCTATCTTTACCACATAGACAAAGGTACCAGCATCCCAACCAGCCCTCAGCAAGCCCCCATTTCATGGACAGTGGACTGTTTCACCATGTCTTTTTAGTGTTTGTGTGCACATGGGTTGTGTGTACATATTTGTGTGCATATGGAGGCTGACCTTGACTCTGGGTGTCTTCCTTAATCATTCTTCACCTTATTTATTTGAGACAGGGTCTCTCATGGAATCTGGAACTCACTGATTTAGCTAATCTGGCTGGCTAATGAGCTCCTTAGATTTGCCAGTCTCTGCAAGCCCATCACATCCCTGTACTTACTTGCTGGGGTTACAGGCACATGCTGCCATGTCCAGGTTTTACATCTGTGCTTGATATATATGGTTGTTTGAATAGGAATGGCTCCCATAGATTCTTGTTTGAATGCTTGGCCCATAGGGAGAGGCACTATTAGGTGTGGCTTTGTTGGGATCAGTGTGCCCTTGTTGGAGGAAATATGTCTCTGTGGGGGTGGGCTTTGAGGTCTCAGATGCTTAAGCTAGGCCTAGTATGGCTCAGTCTCTTCTTGCTGCTTGCAGATCAAGATGTAGAACTCTCAGCTACCTCTCCAGCACCATGCCTGCCTGCTCTTGCTTCCCACCATGGCAATCATAGACTTAACCTCTGAACTGGAAGCCAGCCCAAATTAAATATTTTCCTTTATAAGAGTTGCCGTGGTCATGGTGTCTCTTCACAGCAATAGGACTCTAACTAAGACACTGTACACACTCAGGTCCTCCTGTTTGTGCAGCAAGCACTTTACCCACTGAACTGTATCTCCAGCCAGGCAGGGCCTCATGTAGTCTGGTCTCAAACTCACTTTATAGCTGGAGATGACCTTGAAGTTTTTTCTGTGTTCTTACTCTGTAGCTCTGGCTGCTCTGTGTTCCTAGACCTTGAATTCTTGTTATCCCCCTCTATAAGCAGAGCGCAGGGGTTGTAGGTATCTATCAGCATGCGCAGTTAATGCAGTATTGGAGATTGAACCCGGGCTTCACACATGCTAGGCAAGTGCCTTGTCAGCTGAACTGTGTCTTAGCCCAAGAGCCTGTATTCCTGAACCACTTCCCACCCTCCACTGAGTCTCCCCAGCAAGAAGCCTGGTGATTTGTAGGATAAGTTTTTGTAGTGTTGGAAGTGGAACCCAGGACCTTATATGTGTTAGGCAGGCTCCGGGCCATTGGCCATCTGCCCAGCCATGTGTGTGTGACAAGTGCCTGAAGTCATTTTGACCACGTGCTGGGATTGCAGAAGCACCCTTGGATCATTGGTTGAATACACAGGTAGGTGAGTGTCGCCACTGGCTCTCCTCACCCCAGTCCAGGTGGGCTTTGGTGTGGGGTTCTGTTCCCTGAGCTTCGCGGAGTGTGGAGGCCTGCCAGCCCTCACTGTTCCAATGCTGGGAGGAAGGGGCAGTTTCTTTCTTCCACCTGCTACCATCTGTTCTGTTCTTGCTGGTGCTGGTTTGAGAGCAGCCTCCCTCTATCCTTCTCAACTCCTTTTTATGTCTTCTAGTTAATTAAACCCACAGAGCCTCAAATTGATTGCATAATCTCAGCTGATCCCAGATAGGCAGAGGATTGGACGTAGGTCATCCTCAGTTGCATTAAGTGTTTGAGACCCTGCCTAGTCTACATAAAAAATACATTCTAAACCCAAAATCCCCATATTTAGGATCCCATGACCTGGCGCTGGTCCATCCAAGTACTTACTACTACCATGGCCTTTTTGCTTGTCTGTGTAGGTGGGCCAGGTCAACCTTGTGCCCCATACTGGGTCCTCAGATCCTAGCCCAGAACCCAGTGCTGAGCTGACCTCATTCAGTAGCTGCTATTGTAAAAATGATTTCCCTGGGGAGAAGTATACATCTGCCTGCTCCTTATAAGCCCCAACAACAAGCCAAAGTGTGACTCCGCCAAATTTCACCCTGGGGCACCAATGAACTCATTATGCTTGCTTACAGAGCATGGGTGACACAGAGCAGGTGCACTGAAGTCTTCAGCCAGCACAGCAATGGTTCCTTCTCCATATCTGCTTAGATGAAGTTCCCCTTCAGTTAGCTTTCTCCAGCCTGAGGTCCCAAAGCCATGTAGGGCAGAATTGCATAAAACTAGAGTCTTGAGTGAGGAGACAGCGGTCCTCACAACTCCCTCCTTCTCTGATGGAGGCTTGATCATCTCAGCCAGCAGTTTTGAGCCTGTTCTGGATGTAGAACTCAGAGGAAACTCCAACAGAGGTCCTCTGAAATGTT
>LOJH01012377.1:0-25656 GCA_001685095.1 Ellobius talpinus
AGGAAAATGGGAGGAGGGGAGGAGGTGGAAATTTTTAATAATAATAAAAAATGATACTGAGGAAAAAAAAAGAAAACACAAAATAAATGTGGAATAATAACAAGAGTGTTGTCACACATTTGTCTGCTGTCTACATGGTCTGAAATTGCCCAGTTTTAGTGGGGAAGAGAAGCTGTAAACATAACACATGGCAGGGCTAAGAGAGCTGAGGTTTGTCTTCTGCCCTTCTGTTCTTAGTGAGAGGGTCAGACTTTATGGGACAGCAAGCAAAACTTATGCCCTTGTAACAGAAGGGTTATATTTAAATATTTAGCTTTAAAAATGAAAAAGAAGAGTGAGGAGGAGGAGGAAGAGGAGGAGGAGGAGGAAGAGGAGAAAGAGGAGGAGGAGGAGGAAGAGGCATCACAGTGGTTGTTGACCGTTCCCAGGACAGAATTCATGCCAAAGACCATTAGAAGTTCTATACTACAGGGAGGAAGACGAAGCCCACATGTGCCTACATGCCCTTCCCAGACAAGCCAGCCAGCCAGAGCCACCCAGCTCCCATGCTAAGCCCTTCCCTGCTCTTGTCCTCTCACCACTGTGGACCACAGACTCCTTGTCCTCTCAACACAGTAACCATTCCTGTAACTCCCGTGCTCCACAGGTGTGGCCAGGACGCCTTGCTCATTTCCACAAGCACACCCTTCCGCTGACCACATCGGACGCCAGACCCATAGACAGGGCAGCACAGTAAACATACACGTGCACACACACTTACACAAATCTGATGACCTGAGACTGGTTTGCCCAACTGTAGTTTGGAATATGCCAAAGCAAGTTCTAACCAAATGCCTTATCTCTGAGTTTGTCTTCCACTTAATGCGTGAGTCACACTTGGAATCAGACAACTTAGGTTTTCTGTCTATACTCTATTTCCTCCTTCAGACCCATGTGTCAGAAAGCCTCAGGCTCCAAGTCTATCTGAGTCCCTTTGCTGGGCCTCAACAAACACGAGTTTTCTTTGAAGGCCACTCCATAGCTGTTGTGTGCATAAAGAAAGATGGAGAAAGCAAGACTGGCGAAGGGGGCTGATGTCATCACCCCGGTGGATAGTACTAGTTAGTAGGGTCAGACAAGAAGAATATCTATCTTAAACTAGGCGAGGTCTTGTCATGCCACAGGATGAGCAGCTGGCTTTTAAATCAGATAATAGTAGCATTATTTGTCATTCTGTCTCCATCACCAAGGGGCAACACTTCAGGGTAGGTATTTTTTTAATCTGGAAGAAACACAGCTTTTCTATAAAAAGGAGTAAAGCTTAGCACTTCGTGTGATTATAAATTATTGCATAATTAAGATCTGAAAACCGTCTATACTGATATAGTGAAATCAAGGAACAAATTGTGCTTCCTTCCAAATTTTTGCTCGTTGTGGTCAAAATTATGCCACTTTTCACTGTGAGACTTTGGGCAATTGCTTCATTGTACCAAGCTCAACTTGGCCCGACTTCAAAACTGGAGATTTCAATCTTTACTCAATGTCATGTTTTCGTAAAAGTCTGATCTCTGTAGGCACGTGAAGCAACACAGATCACAGGGAAGAAAGATGCAAAGCCTCCCCAGTCTCCATACACAATCTCCTCATCACAATCTCCTCAGCTGCTGAAGACAGGGAGCAAAGACTAAAGCAGCCGCTGTGAGAAACCTCGAGGAAAGAGTATTTCCCAAACACAGCAAGGCAGATGTACATACGAACTCATAGTAACTGTGAGAGCATGAAAATAACCTGCGCAAGACCCAGACAGACAAAATTCCAGCATGGACAGAAGGAAGATGGACACATAATGCCATATATTAGTTAGTTGATTGATAGCTGCTGGTTGAGAGACTCATCTTCAAAAAGAAATAAAAAGTCAACTGCACATCAGGACAGACCCCAAAACCAAGGTTAGCTGAACAACACCAGTTGAACTGATGGAGAAGGAAGAAAGGAAAGAAGTCATCTCAAAGTCGATCGTGAAGGGATTCGAGCATGGAAAGGATAGTCAAAAGAGTTGAAGGTGGTGAATATGTTCAAAATACACTGTATGAAATTCCCAAAGAATTACTAAAATAATTATTTTAAATACAAGGAGGGTGCTGGATATGTGTCTCAGCGTTTAAGAGCACTGGCTGCTCTTCCAGAGGAACTGGGTTCAATTTCCAGCACCCACATGGTTCACAACTGTAACTCCAGTTGCATGGAATCCAGTCCCCTCTCCTGGCTTCCTCAGGCACTGGGCAAGCACATGATACACAGACCTACATTCAGGCAAACACTTATACACAGAAAACAATAAAATAAATTTGAATTTGTTTAAACAAACAAGGTAGGTAAGACTCAAGAGGCAATACCCAAAGTTGACTTCTTTCCACCATGTGGACATGCGTGTACACATATGCGCCTGCACCCATATATGCCTCTGCCCACACACATGGGGGCGTGTCTTCATTCAAATCATGAAAACAGAATTCTATTTGTATTAGGCTCCTAATTCTTATGCACCTTCAAGTACAACTGGAAAGACAGTTACCTATTCTTCCTTTGATCATACGGTGCAGTATCATAGTATACAAACTGAGGAGGGAAAATGGGGTACTCTTAAGGAAGAGAGGCTGGGGGGAGTTTTGTAGCATACCCAGTTGGGATAAAAGAGCTAATGATAAACACAAAGATGAAAAAATGGGATTACGTGGTTATTATTGTTCTGGCTACTGTGACTAATATTGTTATATTACCAATCATTTTCCAGGTGCCACCTGGAGAGGGGTATGATCTGACATGCTTGAGTCACACAAAACAGTGTGCGAGGTGGAAGGGCAGGTTTAATTTCAACTATGAGCAGGAATGGACTTTTGTTGATTCATACAGGTTGGTCATTTTTAACGTTGGTAGAAGTTCATAAATGAACAATATATGGAAAGAAACAAGGAAGAGGACCTGAGAGCATGGCACGGGGCTGTTGGGAAGGAGAAAGTACCCAAGGGAAGGAAGTAGAAGTGTGAGGAAGGGGCAAAAAAAATCTGTGGACAGGACAAGGGCATGGTATATGCATATATGAAAGTGGCAAGTTAAAATCCATTCATTCATACAATTAGCACATACTAGTGATAATAAGAAGGAAATAAAATGTGTTGAAGTTCTGTATAAAACACAAATTGTTTGGAATAAAAGTGAGATTGACAAAGTCAATTATTTACATGCTAAAATTTAAAAAAAAATCTTCTTCCCCTCCTCTGATAGTTGGCATCGCAATTCCTTGGTTTGGAGACCTTCCTGACTCTCTCTGCAGTACTGCTTTCTCTGTGGGATGCTGTCACACAGAGCGTAGTGACTTCCTCTGTGGTCTCTGAAGGGCAGATGTTGCACTGTTCTGCCGTGGATATCATTTAAGCCATAAACAGAGCAGGAAGAGACATTGCATCACAGAACCAATGATAGCAAGCTAGCGCACAAGGAGAGCCCTGAAGTGTGGACATTCAAGCCTCTCTAATGCGTCATACAGGATCAATCATCCCCATGACCTTTACATCCCACCATCTTTTCTTAGGAGGACTATGCTAGCTAGCTTTTGTCAACTTGACAATGAAACCTAGACATACCCGGGGAGAGGGAATCCCAATTGAGGCTGCTTCCATCAGCTTGGCTTGTGGACATATCTGTGGAACATTTTCTTGATTCATGATTGATTGGGATGGACTACCCCCCTATCAGCAGTGCCACCCCGCAGAAAATGATACTGAGCTGTATATGAAAGGTAGCGGGTCAAGGCGAGCACTCCTCCGTGGTCTCTGCTTCAGTCTCTGCCTCCCAGTTCCCACCTTGAGCTACCACTTTGCCTTTCAACAATATTGGACTGCAACCTGTAAACTAAACAAACTCTTTGCTTCTCTAACTTGCTTTTGGTCATGATGTGTACCACAGCAACAGCAAGGGCAGCTAGAACTAAGCCACAGTGAAGAACCTAAGAAATCCACTCATAGAAGCAAAGTGGAAGTTAAGAAAGAAGTGTGTAGAAAGTACAATAAAAACACCCCTGGTTTTAAATCTAATGAGGATTTTTAATCATTCTAAGCTTCGGTTTCTTTTCCCACAACTAGAGCTAATATTTTTATTAGTTAATAATAACTTTTTCCCAACTGAAAGATGCTTACTCTAAAAGTAAGGCTATATGGGCAGATTTTTAAAGGAGGCTTCAAACATCATCACCAGTACAAGTGTGATGTGGGATTCCCCTCTGTATGCTATGAATATATTTTATTACCATTGGTTGATAAAGAAGATGCTTTGGCCTATGGCAGGTCAGAATAGAGCTAGACAGAAAAACTAAAGTGAATGCTCAGAGAAAGTAGCTGCTGAAGGAGAGAGATGCCAAAACCTTACTGGTAGGCCACAACCTTGTGGGGACACACAGATTAAAAGAAAGGGGTTTATTTAAGATGTAAGAGCTAGCGAGGAATATGCCTAAGTTATTGATCAAACAGTGTTGTAATTAATATAGTTTCTGTGTGATTATTCAGGTCTGGGAAGCTGGGAAACCAACGTGCAGTCTCCATTTACACAAGTGTTCATAGTTGACCCTTTCATCATGCAAAGTAATAACAAATATTAACTTCAGTAGGCAACAAGGTATGTTTTCCCCTATTACCCTTGACCCTAAGACTCTGACAAACTCAGATGGTTTTTTAGATCTTTGGTCTGCCAGGATGCGCTGCAGCAAAGCCTGGGAAGAGTTTGTCTATGACTCCTTTTCCACTCCCAGTGGAATCAGAATAGTGATAAAGGACAAAACTTTGTTATAACACTTGTTAGGGATGGTGGTTCAGGTGCTTCATTTATGGGAAACTATGGTTCTCTGTATAAGGACCATTGTAACGGGGTCTTCAGGGGATACCAGACTTATCTCCAATTCCAACAGAAACCAGTTAGGATTTATACCCAAAGGGGAAGCAGCAGACAGTGCAAATGAAATTCCTAAGAGGAAACAGCAAAGATATGGTGTTGTCTGGCCAAGTCAAGACCACAGAATTAGTGTCAAAGGTGGCCCAAGGTGATAAGACATAGTCTTATGATGGTAGACTTATTGTCTGAACTTAACAGAATTGTTATTCAGAATACTTTACAAAAACGGAGGGGGTAGTCTGTCCCCATCAGCCAAAGTGCTCTAAGGAGCCTGACCAAAGCAAAGGGGAGGTGTTTCACATAAATAAATAGTTGGTTAAACAGCTGATAGTCTTCTCTAGATGCTCTGTTCAGAGCCCTTCCTGGCCATCAGCTCATCCTATATCTTATCAAGTTATTTCCCCCACAGAATTCTGTTGCTTTTACTTGTACCATGTTCATATAATTGAAGAAGGCTGGGACAGGAGACAGAACCCAAGCCAGAGACAGAATAGGAAGTTCTAGGAAGAACCTATGCCACAGAATTGGCATTCCTCTGAGTTGGGATTGTTCTAAACATGCTGCCCCTGCTGAAGCCTGCATAACCCTATATACTTTCACCTCGTGAAGAGGGGCAACACTCTGAAAATGGGTAGGAGCTTCAAAGCTTAAAGAAGACATAAAAAGGATTCTACTTGTAAAAGCCTAGAATCAGCTGTTGGATCAAAGTGTCAAGGTAAGGGGTACAAACTTTTCCCAAGAGGTAAGGAATAGCTGGTGAAGATTTGGGGGGCAAAGAAATAACAAAAGTTCACATCATACAGCTGTGTACTTCAAGGATTTATCTGAGAGAAGAATCCATCAAAATCAAGGTGTCATACAAAAGATCATAATGTCTAGATGCAAGATGGTGCCCATGACACTACACAGTGCCTTCTTTATTAGACAAGTAACTAGAAAAGAAAACTCAGAAGAGATGTCCAGAAGGCATGCATACTTCAGGATACCATATGAAAAGTAATATGTTTTAGCATCACTTCTGTTGCTATGATAAAAATCCCCTGGTGAAAGCAACTTGGGTGAGAAAGGGCTGGTTTTAGCTCCTAAGTCCAGTGCACATCCTTCACGCAGGAAAATCTAAGCAGCATGAAGTTGAGGTAGCTGATTACACTATATTCGCATCAAGAGAAGAAATGTGTGTACACCCACACTTTGCCTATTGAAAGGCATTGCCTACAGTAGGCTGGGTCTTCTCACATCAATTAACTTTATGAACACAATTTCTCACAATTCCTGTGGGTGAAAACCTATGTTTCTCTGGGTCTATATGTGTTTCATGTGCTTTTTCTTTAGCCCTTTTTCTGCTGTCTATTTGTTTTGTCCTATTCTGGTTGGTTTGGTTTGGTTTGGTTTTATCTTATATTACATTCCCTTAGATGTCTGTGTTTTTTTGGCTAATGAGAGACAGAAATGGGACAAATCAGGACAGGGCAAGGTACAAGAGAACTGGCAGAAGTTGGAGGAGGAAAAACCATAATTAAAATATATGTAGAATGTATGAAAAAAATCTATTTTCAATTAAAAGGACAATTCCCCAACAGGCACCCATAGACTAATCCATGTAGACAATCCCTCACTAACACTCTCTTCCCAGGTGATGCTTATGTCAAATTGACAAAGAAAATCATCACATCATATAGTTTAGTCTAAAATTGAATGAAATTGTACAGATGAAAATTTTGGAAAGAAAAAAGAGGGAAATGTGTTCCAGCTAACTAACTAACCTTTAAACACAGAAGAAAGGGAGCCTCAGAAAAGGAAAGAGCACAGAAGAAGATGGGGTCACCAGGGGAACACACTTTGCAGAGAATAATTTCCAAAGTAGTGAGTGAACAAGGATGCAAAATGCAGCAGGAAAAAGATTGAGAAGAAGACTATTTGAAAAGGCTGGCAGAAAATGTTAGTGAGAATTTCAGGATGGATCAGGAGCTGAATTTGAAATAGAAGCATTTAGGCTGAAGGCACACATGAAATAATTTCTCCCTACAGAATACCTTCTGCTTATATTCTACCTGCTCCCTCATGCTTTCAGCCAACATGGGCTTACCATGGCATTGTTGGAGCTCTTCCCCAATGATCCATCTTTTTGCTTTTGCACCTACTGCAAAATGCTTTGTGTGTCCACTGTCCTCAAAGGTCATAACACCCTCCAGAGGTCCTGTCACCTATAACTGAGAAGGCTGGGTCATACCATTCTCTAGTTTGACTACCTGAAGTCTTTCCCACCACCGTGCATATAGAAGAGCCTACAGAAATGGCAAGCGATGACTAAGGTCATCTTCAACTGGTACCTAACTTCTGTAGCTGAAGCTTCCAACAAAACTCAGCAAGCATTCTGTAATAGAACTGAGCTTAATGGCAAGTCTTTCTCTATCAGTTTTTTAGATTTCTTAATTCATTTTAAATACCAACCACAGTTCCCCCTTCCTCTCCTCTTCCTGTTCCACCCACCTACCCCACAACCCCCCCATCCACTCCTCTGAAAGAGTAAGGCCTCCCATGGGGAATCAACAAAGCCTGGCACATTAAGCTGAGACAGGACCAAGCCCTTCCCCTGCATCAGGGATGAGCAAGGCATCCCATCATCGGGAATGGGCTTCAAAAAGCCAGTTCACACACAAGGGTTAGATTCTGTTCCCACTACTAGGATCCCCTCAAACAGACCAAGCTACACAACTGTCACCCACATTTAGAGAGCTATTTCAGTCCCATGCATATTCTCCGGCTGTCCATTCCCATGAGCTCAGGTCAGCTGTCTCTGTGGATTTCCCCTTCATGATCCTGACCCCTCCTTGCTCATATAATCCATCCTCCCTCTCTTTGATTGAACTCCCTGAGCTGGGCCTGGTGCTTGGATCTCTGCATCTGTTTCCATCACTTACTGGACAAAGGTTCTATGATGACAATTATGGTATTCACCAATCTGATTACAGGGGAAGGCCAGAGTCTCAGCTGGGGTCATCCTTGTGGATTCGTGGGAATTTCCCTAGCACCAGGTTCCTCCATAATGGCTCCCTCTATCAAGGTATCTCTTTCATTGCTCTTCCACTCCATCCTTCTTAAGATCACTGAATTCAATTCTCTATCAGTTCTTAAGAAAACACTGAAGATGGGAGGTAGAACCAGAGTTCAAGACTATCCTCAGCTATATAAGGAGTCTGAGGCCAGCCTGGTCTACATGAAACTTAGTCTCAAAAATGACAAATGATCAAGAATGAGCTGAAAATGAGACATCTCAGGATAGGATGTATAATGTGTTTATAAAATGTATGTGTTTGGGGGTGACCATGTTGGCCTTTGAAGAAATTCAAATACCATAGGAAAAAAATATTATCCACAATACCAAATTTAAAGCACTTAGACTGAAATTCCAAACTCTACACAATCTTAGCATTTCTTTCTTCTCCAGCATCATCGGTTTCTCTCCCTCAGTGACCATTCCATCAATCACTCAAAAGCAAACATGTGACAAACAGGTTCTTACTTTTTGCAGGCATCCTGCCAATCAATCATGACACCACGTGCCTGCCAGCCCACCTCTTCCAGAAAGCCTTCCTGCCTCTGATGCTTAGATGGCCAGTTTCCTCTCCTCCTCAGGAGGGCCTTTGCTATGATGACTAAATACACATATAAAACACCGAGCCTGGTGTATGCAGGTATTTAGAAGTATACCAGAAATTCAATAAATGGTCAGTCAATGTTTAAAGTGACAGAATTAATATTTTATTATTCAGCTGAAGTTGCATCTCACAACACACTCTCATGATAACACTGGCTAATCATTGCTCAAGTTTATGTGGTTCTTAAAGTATTTGACCTTGCTCGTGTATCATATCTATTAGATGAAATTCCTCTTATATTTAATATATAGAATTCCTATTGGGGGTGGCTTATTATATTTTATACTCCACAGAATATGCTCCATACCACCTAGTGATAATAGTAATTTCTATATGATTGTGTGTGTGAATTTAGAGGACCTAAGAAAATATCTGTGGTGAATGGGCAGAGTCTTTTCATTGCCAGAAAGACAAATGCTTGTGACAGCCCTAATGGAAGGTATGCGACTATAGAATTCCCTTAGCTTTGATGGTGCCTTCATTTTTTCCCAGTCTAGGCCAGTTTAAGCTTATTCCTCTCAGAAACTGGAGGGTGAACTTTCTATTCATTATCCCGCCAGCCCACCAAGAGAACACCTTCAGATGACCACGTCTTCGGTTTTGCTTTGTTAGCTATCGCTTAAGTGGGAGCCGAGCCCAGGCTTTGCCTCTGTAAACTATTAACTGGCGTAGCCTGGTATCAACTCGGCTGGCTGGTGTCTGGCAATAGATGCCATTGGCTGATGTTCTGACCACGCAAAGAAGTGATCACATCTGTTTGAGAGGTAACCAACAAAGAATGTCAGCGAGAAACACCCCAGGGAGAAGAAATGCATCTGCCTCCTTAGATGGTCATTTCAGAAACCAGAAGACAAATGATAAACTGGAATAGCACACTGGTGGAATCCGTGCTAGTACTGGGAAACAGCCTGCAGCATATGCAAGATGGGCCACATATCAACCACCCATGGATCAGAGGAACTGGTGCCAAAAATGGTAAGTTTCCTAGTATGACTAACTGACCGAGTGACTAGCTGACACTTTCCCCATCGTGCTGATGGGAAATGAGGTGTCGATGTAAGGAAACATTTGGGGCACAACCTCCCCTTAACAAGTCCTGGGGGGCCCAAAAAGGCATCATCTTCAGCTCAGGAGTCCCACTGCTATTGTTAGATCTCACTCCAGGGAGAACAAGGAACAAGACTCCGAAAGGACACTCCTTTTGGTGGCTTAGCTTGGAATGTGTGTAGGAATAATCTTTGATCCTGTATATTAAAATACATCCCAAATTTCCAATCTAAAAGCTCTCCATTAGATATTAAAAACCACATTTTTCTAGGCAAAGTCTAAGAATATGAATGGGTCACTCTAAATGATAATACTGGAAGGAGTTTAAAAGTTGCTCACACCTGAGGCATTAGCTCAATTAGTATAATGTTTGTAGTGCACACATGAGGACCTAGGTTCAAATCCAGGAACAGATCTGAAAATCCAGGCATGGGACACCAGTTTATAATCCCAGTCCCGGGAATGGGGAGACAGATGGATCCCTAGGGCTCACTGGCCAACCAGCCTAGCCTAACAGGCAAGCATCAGGCCAGTGTGAGACCTTATCTCAAAATAAGGCGAGAGGCATTTTGAGGAATAACAGCTAAGGTTGTCCTCTGCTTTCACTCACACACACACACACACACACATCTGTGTATACATGTACATTCACACACAGATGCATAGCCTACTAAAGTCTCACAGAGAGCAGCAACAGATTAGACCCCCACCTTCCTGCGTGCCTGACATGCAGTTTTTGACTAAGTCCGTCAGTTGGGGTCCCTCTGTTGATTCATATAAAGCTGCAGTGTAGGCTCCCTTCAGCTGAGTCATAGCCTGAGATATAATGAACTAATTATCCAGCAAGTGCTGATGACTTTCACTCATACTTCTCACTCACACATTAATTATCTGTGTAATAAAAACCCCTTAGTTATCCAAACTCCTCTGCTCAGGCAGGCCCAGAAATGCACTGAGGGGTGTAAGGGGTAGGGGAAGACAGCTACCCCAAACAACAGAGAACCTCACTGCCTCGTCGTATCCACATCTGCTCCCATTTAGTGTCGTGAATAAAATTCACCTGGGAGCCTCGGAGGAGGATGGGAGGGAGTCTTTTAAGTCAAGGAGATCACTGAGGTAACTCTAGCCACAATTTCTGTGGGCCTGTGTCAGTTCGCTTGGTTATCTATGCTGGGAACAGGCTCTGAGCTAGAGTGACAGCCCTGGCTTTGCTAATCATCAGTTGCAATAAAATGACTTTAAACTCTGGTACTTCTGGGTTTTTGTTACTTTTTTTTCTGTAAAATTGAAAACGCCTCTAGAAAACGGTCTTGTGGACTCTTGACTGCATGGCTAGTCACTAGGCTCTAAGCAAAGAGCACCAATGTCTCCTTAATCTCTGCTGTAAATCCACCATCAAACACAGACTTCTGGAACATGATCATTGCCAAGTGTTACTTTTTAACGGTGAGCACTCAAAACAACAACAATAACAATGATACAATGCAGTATTTCTAGCTGGCTTGCATAACTCAAGGCAAGTGTTCCTCTCTTCCTTTATTTTTGTCTCAATTTCCTAGATGCTACCCTAAGCCACTTTACTGGGGTTTTATTGCTCAACTAATACATTGAATCTCATTGTCCGTCTCCAGAAACCATGTAAATCCTTTTAGAAAGGACATATGAATAACCAGTATGCCAGACATAGCCGCTATGAGGAAAGAAATCACTAGACTGGATGGCAAGGTTAATGACGAGAGATACAGAACATCAACGGATTCTGGGAAGAGAAAGGAAAAGTTCTCCTCACAGGTGTGACTAAGACGAAGTTAGCACTAAGCCTGCAGAAAACTTACGACGTGAGGCGTCATCGCAGGGTTTCCAAATCCCCCTCTGCAGTCCCTTTCCAGAATTCAACAAAGGAGTCACCGTTTATCACATTTGCATGTTTGTCTTCACTCTCCTCTTGCACAATTAAAGACAAATGTCCAAAGAATGTCTGACACTAGAAAACACATGGCAACATCTTTGGCAGAACAAAGAGAAACGGAGAGTTTCATACTGGTAACTCTCCGCTACAGCTGAAATGTCCTAAGCTGGGGGCAAGGGCCATAGCTCCATCAGGAAAGTAAACATTCTTGTTCCACGTGAATAAGGATCTGACTTTGAGACCCCAAACCCATGCTAAAAACTCTTTGGTGAAGTGCACTTGTAATTCTAAATCTGGGGAGGCAGAGACTGGTGACACCCCAGGGCTTGCTGAACAGCCAGTTTAGACTAATTGGCAAGCTCCGAGCCCCTGCCTCTGAAAGCAAAGTGGTGGCTGGTGAGGAATAACAATGGCCTTCCCATGCACATAAACACACATGTGCATGTGTGCATGCACACACACACACACACATGCACACACACTGTCCTAAGCTGAAACTGCCTGTAGAAGCTTTCTCTGTACCCAGTTCCAATTGATGAGGTGAAATAAAGGTTCAAAACACTAACCTAAATGGGTCAAGGGAGTACCTGGCCTGTACCTGGTCCAGCCCCATCGTCCTGCTACCGGACACCAGCGCTTCAGGGTTCTAGGTTTCCTGACTAAATGCGTTCTGCTTCTGAAGCCTCTACTCCGGAACAAGGCAATCCTAACTCCCTTATAATATGCCACGACTTACTTTCCTCCCATCCTTGCCTTGCCCAGATAACTTCAGTTTCTAGGTTTTCTGAACATCTAGCTCTTTGAGGCCTGTTCTCATTCTCTGAGCAGGATCCATAACTAATCTATCATCTGAAAAATATTGATTTAATTTAATTTAAAAACCCAAAGTTATTTAAAGCTGTATTACAATAGGATGTTGGCGAGGCCACGAGGTAGAAGAGCAAGCAGCTTCATTATTAGGTTAGGTACCTAAAACCCAGCACTGTCCAGAGAGGAGCCAAAAATCAAGGAGGAGAGAAGCACACTGAGGCCAAGATTGGGATCTGAGTGTGGTTGTAAGTGATTGCGTGTATGTGATTACACGGATGTCAAGGTTGGGGCAGGTGAGGGCGGATATATCCGCAGAGAAAATCCTCCTTGTAAGAGCGGTCACCAGTACTAGAAGCTAAATAAAGAAGGAAAATAATTCTAAGTAATAATGATATTAAGTGCAGACATTGTAAATACAGGCAGTCATCTGCGAACATACGATGCAATGTCCAGCAAATGCAGAAGCTGTGAGATCCTAATGTACTCACATTAGTGTAAATTCTCTTAAATTACAAAGTTAACTTCAGTCACTTAGCCTTCTTAACTTGCCACTTATGGTTGTCAAATTGTTGTCTAAAGTAATGTAAGACAGCATTGTTGAAGAAATTTGACATCTCATTTGTCTAATATTCAACCTGATTTTCATACCCTATATATTATATGAACCATTTCACTTTTTGTGTAAACCCTTATTACTCAATGTCTTAATATTCTACTGGCATTTTTAAAATAAAATAAAATTTATCACAAAAATTTTTGAAGGCTTTATATTTCTACAAATATGAGCCATATTCATTATTTTCAGGCAACCCCTATTTATGAAAATCAGCTAAGGGTTTGAACCGGCTCTGAGTCACCATCTTACCCCAGTTCATCTCAGTGTGCTCGTTATAAATGAGTTCAATGGTTTCCATGACAACTGCACACCAACCAATGTTCCCATGAAAGGCACCTCATTCCTGAGAGAGAGTGAGCCCTACATTATCCAGACAACATCTTGCCAGAGTTATAGGTCAACACTTTTGCAGGCCCTAAAAAGCCAAGGTGCCCAGTGACAATGCTAAAGGAAGGACAGGTGTGCAACCAAGATGCAGATAGAAGGGGAGGGGAAGTGTGTAAGCATTGCACATGCAGGTTCACACGCTTCTGCGCTCTTCCTGAAGACCCTTGTCCTCAGCAGAGCGCTCAGAAACTGCAGAGTCAGGCTGTGTGTCTGCTGATGTTGGGCTGCAGTAACTGAAGCTAGTGATGGTTTTTTTTTCCAGTTCTAATTATTGTCATAACTAATGATTCCATCTCCTATTTTTTTATCTCAATTCATGACAGACAGTTGATTCTGAGATATAAGTGAATGTTTTATGCATTTAGTTATTATATATTCACTTTTTAAACTCATTTATAAAGACAATTTTTATTATGTTTATTTATTTTGTGTGTTTTGTGCGTGTATAAGGGGATACGTGGGTCTCCGTGTACATGTGGAGGTCAAAGGACAAACTTGTAGGAAATTGTTCTCTCCTTCCACCATATGAATCCCAGTGATTGAGCCCAGGGTTGTCAGGTTTGGCAGTGAGTGGCTTGACCTGCTAAGCTGTTCCCAATGGCCTGTTTTCCAAGCAATTTTAAGGACAATGATCCCTCTAGTGTGATAGCTATTATTTCTCCTTATTTGAATACAATGTAAACAAAGTTCAGAGATGCTAGGAAAGATGCCTGAGATCACAAAGCAAGTCAGATTGCAGACATAAGGGGAGGAGCTCTGGGCCTGCCTGAACTTGCTGTGCCATGCTTTGTGCAAGTTCAAGGAGGCCTGCCCCTTTCTGAATGGAGATGGAGGAGGAGTGGATGGGAAGCAGGGGCAAGGGGAGGGAACGGGAGGAGCAGAAAGAGAGCAAACTGGTTAGTATGTAAAATAAATGAGAAAAATGTTATTTAAATAAAAAATAATATCAGGAGGGAATAGAGAAAATAAATCATATTTAGTGTTTCCTTGTGAGTGACCTTGGAGAATCCCTCCCTTCCTAACTAAAAACACAAATATGGGATTCAGTTATCTATTCCTCCACGAATGGTATCCCCAACTCTGACCGGTGAGATGCCAGGATACACAGATGCAGGATCAAGGCACACTCGCTAATCCATTTCCCAGGCTGAGCAAGTACACAGATATTTTACCCATGTGATCACGAAGCATCATTGTTACCATGAGACTGGAACACTAGGACTGCTCTAGTTTTGACAACAAGTGCCCACAACACAGCGCCTCTCCCAGACCACTCCGTGGCAAGTGGCTACCTGTCAACAGCTAAGTCCTGCCTGGTATGAGTTAGAAGGTGTCTTCTGCCTCGACCTTGAGGCAAAGTCATAATTTCATAAACAAGTCTAGGACCGAAGGCTCCCCCAAGTTCTCAGAGTTTCACTAGATGCCAACTACAGCACATTTGTTCAATAAACAATAGGTATGTGCCAAGGATGAGCCTGGTGCTCTGCTCTGTGCATGGAGAGATGCCAGCAAGTGGAGACATGGCCCCTATTTAGCAGAAAATTAAACTCAGGCTTGGAGTCACAAATAATTCAATATTAACCTTCTCTCCGGTGCTTGGACCAAGAGATTTCTCCAAGGCCTCGCTCACAGTGTCCTGGGATGCTCTGTGGGTGATAGCTGCAATTCTCAGACATTTCTTAGTCACCAGCTCTCTAACCTTGAACCTTCAAGGCATGCGTACTGGCTCCTAATCAAGCTTCTGCCTTGGTTGGATTTCTTTTCCTAAACGGATTGTTCTACCTAGATGTACAAACCAGGTTTGCCTGGTGGATTAGAGCATATCTTGTTTTGATACATTTCTGAGGGGAAAAAACGGAAAGGCAGAAACATGCAGCAAACTGAGTGCCTCTTCCAGGCTTCCTGGACACACCATCGTCCTTCTTCAACTCTGAGCCCGGCACTCTCTTTGGTGGCTGGGAGATTTCCTCCCCAGATGCCTCATATCTCTACGTTCAGATACACCTCCTCTGACCACCACACTAAAAGCATTAAAGCCCCATCGCTCTTTCTCCTCCACCTTATCATCACTACAATAAGACATGTTTTCATACTATCTGTCTTCTCCCACTAGCACGTCCAGACGAGAGTTTTGTATACCTTCTGCTTGCCACTCATTGCCCAGACCAGGAATTTAGGAAACACTTAATCAGTGTATGCCGAGTTAAAACAAAACAAGGCAAAATGGATGAGGCAAACCCCGTTGTTTTTAAGCCAGAGATCAGTTGTCTAAGCAGGAAGGCAAACATTAGTTTGGAGCTGGCTCTGCCCATTAAACCACGCAGATGCTATTTTCTTTTCATCCTGGCAGCTTGGGCCTCACTCTTCTCCCAGGGTATGTTTAGCCCCAGAGCCTCAAGAAGATTTAAACAAGATTTATTAAAGACCAAGATTTGGATGTCTGCACATACCCAGGCTCAAGATCAGACTTGTGGTAAAACCACAGACAGGCATGGAATGGCTATGGGCTCCCCCAGGATCAAAGCCTGGTCATAACATAGAAATGGAAGATTATCTACAGGACAGTGAGATAACCAAGACACTCAACTGTTTCAACCACAGCTGGTTTTGTTATTTAAAATATTATATGTATAAATCCGTGTGTATGAGATGTACTGAGGAAAAGCTTTTGCTACATGTATATGTTTATTCTAATTTGTTCAATTCTAAGTATGTATTTATACAAACAAATTATGCATATATGAACATATATATATTCTGATCTCTCATATAATTACACACATAAGAAATTTCAAATCTATATGGAAGAGTTTTTTTAGAAATGGTGTGTTTATGAGTTAGAGAGCTTGCACACAATAGATTTTGAAAGCTAAATGTTTCATGACCTCTTATTTCCTCATTCTCGATGACCTAAAGCTGGGACAGAGGGAAGGGAAATGGTTTGTCAATGACCCACAGCTTATCAGAAGTACCACCCTTAGAAACCACTAGTCATCCACGTTTCTTGCTTGTGACCACAGTAAGAGAATTCTAAAGAGACAGAAGGTAAGCTTATACCACCTCCAATTCCACAAGAAGAAATTATACAGACTCATCACAGTCATCTGTGGGCTGACACTCATGCCCCACCCACCACCAAATGAATGGAGAGTGCTCTTCACGCGTTGACCATGGAAATGGTTGATTTTTACAGTCTTCTTAAAAGCTTCTGGGGTTCTCCTCTTCCTGAACTTCCAGGGAGCCTCTGTCTTCTTGTCTTTAAGCACACTTTTCCCGTCACACAGCCCAATACCATCCCCAGGAAAGAAGTGATGTGGGATTCCCCTCTGTATGCTATGAATATGTCTTATTGTCATTGGTTAATAAAGAAGCTGGTTCAGCCTATGGCATGGCAGAATATAGCCAGGCTGGAAGGGATAGAGAAAGAGAGTAGGCAGAGTCAAAGAGACACCATGTCGCTGCCTAAGGAGAAAGATGCTATCACTGAAACCTTTCCGGTAAGCCACAGCCTTGTGGCGATACACAGATTAATAGAAGTGGGTTAATTTAAGATGTAAGAGCTACTTAATAAGAAGCTTGAGCTAGTAGGCCAAGCAGTGTTGTAATTAATATAGTTTCTGTATGATTATTCAGGTATGAGTGGCCAGGAAATGTAAGAGCAGTCTCTGTCTACAAATAAGCCCTCAGGAGGTTAAGTATTTTGCCTTGGCATTCTCACAATTCAGACATATATATGTGCTTACAAGGCCTCCTGTCCGTTTCCTCTTAAAAGTGGCTCTCAGAGAATCTGCTTCACTTATGAGGAAATGGTAGGAGTTTCCCCTCCTAACACTGTAGAGTATCTCCCCTCAAAGTGAAGTGAAATGATCAATACTACAACAGTCAAGTAGAGCAAACGTAGGGTAGATGAAAAGTACAGCACAGGAAGCTAACTTGTATGATGTTTTTGTAGTCTTTCTCTTCCTTGGTCTCACTACTTGGTTCAACATGTATTCCCGGTCTCCTTTCAGGAGCCTTTCCTTTGCCCTTTCAATGTATTGAAAGGGCAATGTAAGAGACAATTCTGACTTTTTACCCTTGTAGCTGGGTGGAGTATCTGGGCTCTTTACATCCAGTTAAAATCACTACTACCCCTTCCTATGTTGGTTGAGGAGCACACAGTCTGCTCTCACTCTATTGTGGTAGGTGGGTGGGTGCAGGGTGTATTCATATAATGTGGAAGAGGAGATAAGGCACAGTGTGGGGCACTAGAAACCAGTTGAGTACCCAGCTGAGAACCATCCAAAGAGGTGGGCAGGGAGCCACAGATGAGATGGTACATGGGTTAAGGCTCAATAGTCCAGCCTATCAGACTCCACTTACAAGACGTATACATAAGACAAGAAATTCAAGACAGCTCAAGCAGCACATTCAGCCCCACGTGTTCCTGTGCAGTGTGTGGGTCTGCATGTCTGCACTGGTCATAGATGCACAAATCAGCCATCAATCTAGGACAGAGAGAATGGTCCCTTAGGCTAGTGTTGAGGACAAGCGGGGACAACCCATCTGGGCAAAATTGCTCAGGTAAAACTAATTTGGCATGGAAGTTGATTAGATTTGGTACAGCCAAGTAGAATAAGGTAAACTGGTAAAAAAGAAAAAATATGGGAGAAGAAGGTTGTGCAGCAGTAGGGGTATGCTGTGTGGACTTCCCTTCGTAAAGAAAAGATAAAGAAACTTGGCATTCAGCTGCAGAAGTAGCGAGCTGATAATCCAGCCCTGGCACCTGTGGGGTTAGCATCAGCCTCCGTGCCAAAGGCTCACTTTTGACTTTCCTAATCCTTTGTTAGGCCTATGTGGCAGTTGGACTCTTCTGCCCACACACTGTTGTTTCCTCTCCAGCTTCCTTTTGCAGGTGAAGAAACTGCATGTATTCCTGAAGACATTCCTCACCCAACCTTGCTCCTTCTCTGTGGTCATTGTTCCTTCCTTTACCTCTATCTCAACATCTTCTTCCTGGGGTATTTGACTGACACCAGATGTTACACACTGACATCTATTTACCTGGACTCATTTGGGGCAGTGCAGAACAGAGAATCTTTTATGCATTAACCAACAAATACTACTGAGCAGGTTTTTCTTAATTAAATGTCTCTATTGTATGTTTTTATGAGGGGACATGTGTGCTGTGGCATGTGTGGAGGATAATTTTGGGGACAGGTTCTCTCTTTCCACCATGTGGGTACCAGATCATCAGACTGGGTAAGAAGTATCTTTACCCACTAAACCCTGGAGCATCTTTTCTTTTTTTGAATTTTACTTTTACAGTGCAGTGTGTTTGTTTAATAAAGAATGGAGATTCTCAGGCATTCTACAGCCTGAGCAAGAAGGATATGGCTCAGAAACATGCAGGGTGCTTTCCCAAGGAGCTTAAAAATATTTTTTATTTGAAACAGCATCCCATGTAGCCAAAGCTGACCTTGAACTTGTTACGTACCATAGTTTGGCTTTAAGCCTTTGATCCTCGCAATCCTCTGTCCCTAAGTTCTAGGACTACAGTTGTGCCTGGCCACATGGTTTATGGTGCTGGGGAGCAAGCGCAGAACTTCATATATGCTGGTAAAGCAGTTACCGAGTGAGTTCCATTACTAGTCCCAAGAATTCTTTACAGGAGATAAAATCCTCCAGATGTGGAAGCAAACCACACCCAATGATGACACAGAAAGTTTCATCTACCACCCTTAAAGTCATTTCCAGGCCATGTGTGTGCATCACGCATGTGTACATCTGTCTGTCTGTCTGTCTGTCTTTGTCTCTCTCTGTCTACTCTCTCCCTCTGTATGTGTGCACGCATGCACGCATGTGCCTGTGCTCACATCCATGTTAGAATTACATAACTTCACATCTCTCTATAAAGTTACTCTCGTGCCCTTAAGAAATCTTGCTATTTAGAAGAGTCTAAAACAGACCCCAATTTTATAATCAAGATATGATTAAATCTGAATTTTCTTCTAACAAGTCCCCAGAGGCTGGGTATGAGGTCAGCCTCGGCGGGAGTCTGCAAAACAGGCCTTGTTTGGCTCCCCAAAGGCCCAAGCACCTTGTTCCACGAGGCCTGGCTAGCCTAATTTGGAAAGCTGTTCCCAGGACTTGCCTGTTTAATCTGAGGGTGACATCAAAGGAGTGATGCCCCATCTGTTGATTCTCACTTTTATGTTTGCTCTTTATTATAGCCATTCACAAATAGAGGCTTATGGAATTAATAAACCCCCAAAAGGAGCACCATTAACTGTATCTCTGCCGGGTGTTCTTGTGGAACAAAGAGAAGAGTGAAACTCAATGCCAAGCTTTGGGGAACTGGGAAAGCTGGGCTGTTTTGGGGTAGAAGGCTTCATCCATCACTGACAGTTCTGTGACAGGGCACCATGTGCCTCTCTTGGGGAGTCTAGATGTCACTGGAGAAGCAGGATGTGCACACGACTATCCTGTACATGGAAGACTGGGGCAACAATCCACTCCTGACCCCAGAATCTCTGCTGAACCATTTTACACTGGCACACTAGCTTTTCGAATATGGGTGGTTCTTGGCGATGGTCCCAAATCGTCAAAGTGGACAGGCTCAGTGGTGGAAAGCAGTCCCTGTAAACTTAACTGTAAACCAAAAGTCTTAGTGATGCAGCTTCTCCCTACCCCTCTCCTTAGGTGAGTAAGGTGAAAGCCGGACAAAGAGAAAGCTGTCTGTCCTCAGTCTTCTCTCTCACCTGTGTGTCCATCACATAGAAGAAGGAAGATAGAAGGAACGTGGAGGCAGAAGTCACCGGGTGGATGACAAACTTCTGGAAGACTGAAGTATAGGTGAGTCCTGATGGTACACTGGCGCATATAGTAAATGAATCTCAAGCATAGAGCTGTAGGGAATGTGTGTCTGTGGGGGTATGATACTCTAAATCCTACAAGACTTCTGTTCTCTAAGCCTCCCAAGACAAAAGAGGTACATGGGCTCAAAGCTCCACCTTGCTGTTTCATTGTTTGTTTTTGTTTTGGGGTTTCTTTTTGTGGGGTGGTTGTTGCTGCTCCTGCTGCTGCTGTTTGAGACAGGGTCTCTCTATGTAGTCCTGGTTGTCCTGAAACTTACAGAGGCCAGCCTGCCTCTGTTTCCCCCGTGTGTTATTTCTATAAGTAGGCATGTGGTCCAGTCAATGTGACTCCTGCCAGCCCAGGACAGTCAGAGTCTATGGGTCAGGACTCCACACCTGGAAGATGCCAGCACTGAGGAATCCTGGCACCTCTTGCTACGATTTCTACTGGAAAGGAAAAGCAGGCATTAATTCTCTCTTTTCACCCAATACACCTTCTCCAAACACTTACCCCATATTTACCCAGCATTCACGCTGCCCAACAGATACACAAGAAGATATTTACTGAACAACTCCAAGTCACCAGTGTTGTTCACAAGAGGTCACCATGCAAAGCAAGTCATATCAGGAGCTGGGATATTGAGTTGAAGATGATAGTCTCAACAATTATGTGACAAAATAGTACCATTATTTACAAGCAAGTTTTTTCCCCAAATCCTGGGATTTGTAGAGCCCCTGAAGGAGATGGCTGAAGGGTCTGCCGATAGCATCTGAGAGAAGCCACAAGAGGACATTAGCAGCACAGGACTCTCGGCTGTTCCTCCCTCATCACTCCAGGAACCTCTCTATTCACATCATGGTTCCTCTTCCTGAATCACTCCCGAACACCAAGTCTGGGACCAACCTACACAGAAAGTCTTCTTGATGTGCTCACTATTCTAATATTTAGGAGGAGAGCAGATTCATACACAAAGAAGAACAAACTACTCTAGCAATGGTGGCAGAAGAGAATCAAAACAACAAAAGCGATAGCTCCCATCTTCAGTTCAGCAAGCATTTACCACTCACCTAAAATACCTAAGCTCCAAATGGGGTGGGGGAAAGAGAGGAGAGGAGAAGACAGGACAGGAGAGGATGGTGGAGGGTTATTTGAAATGGATGCATATGGCTCTCACCACCTAGGAGCTAACACCTAGCAGAAATGGTGTGATCATTCTCTCTAATAACTGGTACAGAGCCTAGCACGGATGCTGCTCAAATTGAAGCTAACAAGGTTAAAGTGACCCAGAACTGACTGAAGAGAAAGTCGACCTCAGAAGTAAACCACAGACACAAAGAAATGTGTAAGTGGCAGAGGCAAGGTAATTCCTGCTGTTTAGATTGATGACTGTTTTCGTCCCTGACTGTTCTACACAGCATTCCGTTTCTTTGAGTTTGTTCAGTCCTGGCTGCCAACAGCATCTGTCAGCCACATGCCTCTCTCGAGCCTCAGCAGCAAAGCATCAGGCTGCATGCATGTGGCTGCAAAGGCTGCCTCCAGTTCTTGGAGCTATCTTTCTCTGCTTTGACCACCCTGGTTACTCTCCATGGCTGGCACCAAATGAGTCTTGTCACTTGGCAACAAGGAACCTGCACAGATCTGGCTCTCTGGATCTAAGCTGGGGACCACCCTGAATCACTGAACAAGACACATAGGAGGGGAGGGATTGATCTCACCCCAGCTTTCTTGTGGTTGGTTAGTCAAAGCCCCAGCTATGTTGAAGCAACTAAGAAAGCCTACCGCATGTGTCATCGTGACTTTGAATAGCGCCTTCACATTTGACAAACGAAATTAATCCAATGCTTGATTTATAGGAAGTGAGTCTTCGTGTTCTGCTCCACTGACGTTTGTCCTCCAACTTGGGCTGTGCAATGAATATTTAGAGTTTCCAGGGCCTTTTCATAGATCCTGGGACCTTTCCTTAGCTTCTGCATGGTAAGGTTCTGTCTGTCCTGGACCCACAGTGCCAGAATCAGAATTTGTTTCTCATTTTAGGCAAAGGGTGTTCCCAACCCAAAACTAAGGAGGTACAAATAAGCATTGTGTTGCGTATTCACTTTTAGGTTTATCAGTCTCGTAACAAAAAGATGAGACTTCTCCTTCCATACTGCTTTCAGGTACCAGGCTCTGGTTTGTTTTCTGCCAAACCTGTGAGCTATGAGTTGTCTTCTTAAAATCAGAGATGGGCAAGAACTCAAGCTTTCTACTATGGAGTGTGCCTGCAACAGTTTGCCACAACAGTCCTCTGCATTTGGGAAAACACCAGTTTAGGAACGCCAAGCTCTCTCTGTCCTCACACAGTATCCAGAAGGCAACTGTGGTCTGCTAAAGGAGCCCCTGGTCCTCACCACACTAGCTGAGGATGTAAAGGATGCCCTTGGAACCCTAAATGAGACCAGACCAAATCTTGATCTCTAATCCTACATGTCAAGCAAGCAGACACGGGTGACCCAGGAGAGTTAGTGTTTCAGGGGACTTCCCCTTCCTCTGTGCTTTTAGACACCCTGGTTTATTGAGCCAGAATCCAAGAGAAGCTCAGGGTCCATAGATTGGAAAGATTTCAAAGGGAGAAGCTATGCCTTTCATGACCCTACAGTGTACCCTACCCATAAGCATCTGGGTAGGGCAGACACCAATGGGATCCATAGGCTGCTGTCTTCCCTGAGCCCTTTGTGGTTTTGACCACACAGACTAAATTCTATTGAAGCTTCCTCATTGCTTCTGGATTTCTGCTTTAATATCAAGTAAATACATAACATGAATTTATTGACTTATTTACTTGAGAAATAAAAAGTCTCCATTGTGCAGGAGTTTGTTGTAGCTATCATATTCCAGGCACTATGCTTGATCTTGAAGGCGATGGAATGGCATTTCTAGAGTTTACCATTTAATCTGTAAGCAATTTATAGACAAATAATTAAATGGTCATATAATTAAACCATCATGCTGTAAGAGGGCCTTTGTGCGAGGGCATGCTTGCCAACATTTCAGATTTCAGTGCTGACTGACACAGTGTTGGGGACCATTACTCAGTAAGTAGCCCTCAGAAAAATTCTATAAACTACGTGTTTCTCACTTTATCTGATCAACAGGAAAACTGAAGTTTAGACCACAAATGGTTGAGCTCAAACATGAACCTGAGACTAACTGCAAAATCCACGTCAGCACATCTCTTAACATTCAGAAATGCTTCCAGTCCCAGATGAGGGGCCCCAGAGAGAGGCCTCAACTCCTAGCATATGGAATCCAGCCTTCCAGGGCACTTCTCTATTCTATACTCTCCTGTTCTCTTTAAAGCACCTTTATCTACTCACCCTGGACACGGAACTGGATCCAAAGAGAATCCTTCAGCTTCCCAGGTGATGGCTGACAACGAGGAGCGGCTTTATCTTACCCAAGATAGCCTCCTGGGTACTCAATAAAATGTGTCTGCCCACACATGCACCTTCGCAGGCACCCACATAAACATGCATGCACACATGTGCGCACACACACACACAACTCCAATACATCTCTTGGCTACTATCTTAAACCTTCCTTCTGTCTCCTATCTCTGGGAAGATTATTCCTACATTGGTGGCCCTGGGTGAAGTCTCTTATATGCACTTAAATTGTGAATTCCTCCACCACAGATGACACGCCACCTGGAGATGACTTCAGAGGGTAGGTAGTTTTTTCTCTCAATGTCCACCTTCCCACAAAATTTGTAACCTGCTATTTAAACAATCAGCCCTTCATTTACATTATAGATTCTACTTTTAAATCATCTTGTAAATCAACACACCTAGTTCAAAAGGGAAATTATTTAGTGATCTCCATCTGTAGGCACTGTGTAACCTGGGCATTCTATCCCACTTAAAAGGGATGATATTTACACTGGAAAACCAAAAGTTGACTACTCAGAGCCTGAGGTATCGGGAATAGAGATTGGAAGGAAAGAAAGTGCTACAGATAAAGGCGAAGAGGAAATGAAATAACCTCCCTGAGCCTTAATCCTCAGAAGTTTTCATGAGCCTGTCTGGGGCTGCAGCCTCAGGAAACGCCAAGGCTATTACTTGCCTTCACCTTTGGGTTGTGTTTTATTGCCATTCATTAAGGAGATCTTTCCCATCAGCCTTATCTTCTCTTTCTTGGCCCTCGGTCTGGTTGAGTCAGACCTGAAACATTTACTTTCACAAAGACTAACCCATCTTTTGTCTAGACACATACGATTTCTACCAGCATTCCGCTGACCAGGGTCAGAGAAGAAGCTGGTAAACACACACGTGGCTCACTAGCATGGACAGAGAAGCAAGGGTAGGGAAGACAGAAAAGGGGGCAGGGGAGCTAGACATAAGAGTGTGCACACACTGAACTCTCTTTGCTTGAAAAAGGAGAAGGAGAATTTAGAGGACCCTTGGAAGGGCTTTCAGATCCACACTGGAGCTCGGTCTCAGAGGCCTCCAGGACCTTTGCTCATGCTGTTGCCTCCACCTGGGTGGTTTTGTACGGCTCATCCTGACTTCTTCTTCCTATGGCCAACTTCTTTTCACTCAGCAACTGTATTCTTGAGCCCACTTTCTTGGGAAAACACTCCCTAGCTCCTAGCTGGCTCGGGTGGATTGCCAGGGTGCAGTCTCACCACTTTGCTAGTAGATTATCACAGCACTGCAATTAAAGGGTGATGTAGACATGTCTATCTGGAGAATGACTACCCAGGTTCGTTAGCTGTTGAGTGTTTTCTAAATTATCCCATAATGGACCTAATTGCAATTTCTAAGTGGAACTATTACAAAAGTAATGTACATGGTTATATTAAACAAATAATGTTGTCTCCCTGGCTAGATTTTTCAACCCCTTAATGGCATGGTTGTTTGGGCCTGTATGTCTTTGGGTGGCCACCCCCTAACACTACACCCTACATACAGTTGGAGATCAAAATACTACATATTATAAGAAAATGATCCGCAGGGCTTCTGGTTACAAGAGGAACAACACAGTGGAAAAATTACCCAGAAGACAGATTGTAATGGTTTAGGATGAGCAAGTGGCTCCCAACATCACAGGTGCCCCAAAGACTCCAATGAGGAGACTGTTGCCACTGTCATTGACATCCCCAACACATAGATTCTTTTGGTTCTTATTCTGTTGCTGTCTTTATGGGCAAATAAGAAAAAAAATGGCAATCTGTTTCAAGTACATTGTTAGAAACATATAAATAATTTTGTGCTTTTGCACAATGTTAGGGCTTTCTGTTTGTTTTTTTAGTAACAATAGACTCACAAAATAGGATTGTTTCCTTGGCAGCGAGTTTACAAATCATGCCACTTTCTTTGATAACTGACTAAGACAAACCCAGGATCTTTCAGCTCAATCTTAATTGCTAATATTAAGTCTCAGACCATACATTATACAGTCAATATATCTATATATGTGATGGAGGAGGGTTA